>CAKOGF010000082.1:0-23162 GCA_933228935.1 Pemphredon lugubris
AGTCTCGAGTCGTGTCGATTCCAGTCTCGGGTCGAGTGGAGTCCAGTCTCGAGTCGTGTCCAGTCTCGAGTCGAGTCGAGTCGAGTCCAGTCTCGAGTCGAGTCGTGTCCAGTCGAGTCGAGTCCAGTCTCGAGTCGAGTCGAGTCCAGTCTCGAGTCGAGTGGAGTCCAGTCTCGAGTCGTGTCCAGTCTCGAGTCGAGTCGAGTCGAGTCCAGTCTTGAGTCGATTCGAGTCCAGTCTCGAGTCGAGTCGAGTCCAGTCTCAAGTCGAGTCGATTCCAGTCTCGGGTCGAGTCGAATCCAGTCTCGAGTCGAGTCGTGTACAGTCTCGGGTCGAGTCGAGTCCAGTCTCGAGTCGAGTCGAATCGAGTCCAGTCTCGAGTCGATTCGACTCCAGTCTCGAGTCGAGTCGAGTCCAGTCTCGAGTCGAGTCGAGTCCAGTCTCGAGTCGAGTCGAGACCAGTCTCGAGTCGTGTCAATTCCAGTCTCGGGTCGAGTGGAGTCCAGTCTCGAGTCGTGTCCAGTCTCGAGTCGAGTCGAGTCGAGTCCAGTCTCGAGTTGAGTCGAGTTCAGTCTCGAGTCGAGTCGAGTCTAATCTCGAGTCGAGTCGAGTCGAGTCCAGTCCCGAGTCGAGTCGAGTCGAGTCCAGTCTCGAGTCGAGTGGAGTCCAGTCTCGAGTCGTGTCCAGTCTCGAGTCGAGTCGAGTCGAGTCCAGTCTCGAGTCGAGTCCAGTCTCGAGTCGAGTCCAGTCTCGAGTCGAGTCGTGTCAGTCGAGTCGAGTCCAGTCTCGAGTCGAGTCGAGTCCAGTCTCGAGTCGTGTCCAGTCTCGAGTCGAGTCGAGTCGAGTCCAGTCTCGAGTCGAGTCGAGTCCAGTCTCGAGTCGAGTCGAGTCCAGTCTCGAGTCGAGTCGAGTCCAGTCTCAAGTCGAGTCGATTCCAGTCACGGGTCGAGTCGAAACCAGTCAAGAGTCGAGTCGAGTCCAGTCCCGAGTCGAGTCGAGTCGAGTCCAGTCTCTAGTCGATTCAAGTCCAGACTCGAGTCGAGTCGAGACCACTCTCGAGTCGAGTCGAGTCGAGTCCAGTCTCGGGTCGAGTCGAGTCCAGTCTCGAGTCGAGTCGTGTCCAGTCGAGTCGAGTCCAGTCTCTAGTCGAGTCGAGTCCAGTCTCGAGTCGAGTCGAGTCCAGTCTCGAGTCGAGTCGACTCCAGTCTCGAGTCGAGTCGAGTCGAGTCCAGTCTCGAGTCGAGTCGAGTCCAGTCTCGAGTCGTGTCGATTCCAGTCTCGGGTCGAGTGGAGTCCAGTCTCGGGTCGAGTCGAGTCCAGTCTCGAGTCGAGTCGAGTCGAGTCCAGTCTCGAGTCGAGTCGAGTCCAGTCTCGAGTCGAGTCGAGTCCAGTCTCGAGTCGAGTCGACTCCAGTCTCGAGTCGAGTCGAGTCGAGTCCAGTCTCGAGTCGAGTCGAGACCAGTCTCGAGTCGTGTCGATTCCAGTCTCGGGTCGACTGGAGTCCAGTCTCGAGTCGTGTCCAGTCTCGAGTCGAGTCGAGTCGAGTCCAGTCTCGAGTCGAGTCGTGTCCAGTCGAGTCGAGTCCAGTCTCGAGTCGAGTCGAGTCCAGTCTCGAGTCGAGTGGAGTCCAGTCTCGAGTCGTGTCCAGTCTCGAGTCGAGTCGAGTCGAGTCCAGTCTTGAGTCGATTCGAGTCCAGTCTCGAGTCGAGTCGAGTCCAGTCTCAAGTCGAGTCGATTCCAGTCTCGGGTCGAGTCGAATCCAGTCTCGAGTCGAGTCGTGTACAGTCTCGGGTCGAGTCGAGTGCAGTCTCGAGTCGAGTCGAATCGAGTCCAGTCTCGAGTCGATTCGACTCCAGTCTCGTGTCGAGTCGAGTCCAGTCTCGAGTCGAGTCGAGTCCAGTCTCGAGTCGAGTGGAGTCCAGTCTCGAGTCGTGTCCAGTCTCGAGTCGAGTCGAGTCGAGTCCAGTCTCGAGTCGAGTCCAGTCTCGAGTCGAGTCGTGTCCAGTCGAGTCGAGTCCAGTCTCGAGTCGAGTCGAGTCCAGTCTCGAGTCGTGTCCAGTCTCGAGTCGAGTCGAGTCGAGTCCAGTCTCGAGTCGAGTCGAGTCCAGTCTCGAGTCGAGTCGAGTCCAGTCTCAAGTCGAGTCGATTCCAGTCTCGGGTCGAGTCGAATCCAGTCTCGAGTCGAGTCGAGTCCAGTCTCGAGTCGAGTCGAGTCGAGTCCAGTCTCTAGTCGATTCAAGTCCAGACTCGAGTCGAGTCGAGACCACTCTCGAGTCGAGTCGAGTCGAGTCCAGTCTCGAGTCGATTCGAGTCCAGTCTCGAGTCGAGTCGCGTTCAGTCTCAAGTCGAGTCGATTCCAGTCTCGGGTCGAGTCGAGTCCAGTCTCGAGTCGAGTCGTGTCCAGTCGAGTCGAGTCCAGTCTCTAGTCGAGTCGAGTCCAGTCTCGAGTCGAGTGGAGTCCAGTCTCGAGTCGTGTCCAGTCTCGAGTCGAGTCGAGTCGAGTCCAGTCTCAAGTCGAGTCGAGTCCAGTCTCGAGTCGAGTCGAGTCCAGTCTCAAGTCGAGTCGATTTCAGTCTCGGGTCGAGTCGAATCCAGTCTCGAGTCGAGTCGAGTACAGTCTCGAGTCGTGTCCAGTCTCGAGTCGAGTCGAGTCGAGTCCAGTCTCAAGTCGAGTCGAGTCCAGTCTCGAGTCGAGTCGAGTCCAGTCTCAAGTCGAGTCGATTCCAGTCTCGGGTCGAGTCGAATCCAGTCTCCAGTCGAGTCGAGTCCAGTCTCGAGTCGAGTCGAGTCCAGTCTCGTGTCGAGTCGAGTCCAGTCTCGAGTCGATTCGAGTCCAGTCTCGAGTCGAGTCTAGTCGAGTCCAGTCTCGAGTCGAGTCGAGTCCAGTCTCGAGTCGAGTCGTTTCCAGTCGAGTCGAGTCCAGTCTCGAGTCGAGTCGAGTCCAGTCTCGAGTCGAGTGGAGTCCAGTCTCGAGTCGTGTCCAGTCTCGAGTCGAGTCGAGTCGAGTACAGTCTCGACTCGAGTCGAGTCCAGTCTCGCGTCGAGTCGAGTCCAGTCTCGAGTCGAGTCGAGTCCAGTCTCAAGTCGAGTCGATTCCAGTCTCGGGTCGAGTCGAGTCCAGTCTCGAGTCGAGTCGAGTCGAGTACAGTCTCGAGTCGAGTCGAGTCCAGTCTCGGGTCGAGTCGAGTCCAGTCTCGAGTCGAGTCGAATCGAGTCCAGTCTCGAGTCGATTCGAGTCCAGTCTCGAGTCGAGTCGAGTCGAGTCCAGTCTCGAGTCGAGTCGAGTCGAGTCCAGTCTCGAGTCGAGTCGAGTCCAGTCTCGAGTCGAGTCGAGTCCAGTCTCGAGTCGAGTCGACTCCAGTCTCGAGTCGAGTCGAGTCGAGTCCAGTCTCGAGTCGAGTCGAGACCAGTCTCGAGTCGTGTCGATTCCAGTCTCGGGTCGAGTGGAGTCCAGTCTCGGGTCGAGTCGAGTCCAGTCTCGAGTCGAGTCGAGTCCAGTCTCGAGTCGAGTCGAGTCCAGTCTCGAGTCGAGTCGACTCCAGTCTCGAGTCGAGTCGAGTCGAGTCCAGTCTCGAGTCGAGTCGAGACCAGTCTCGAGTCGTGTCGATTCCAGTCTCGGGTCGAGTGGAGTCCAGTCTCGAGTCGTGTCCAGTCTCGAGTCGAGTCGAGTCGAGTCCAGTCTCGAGTCGAGTCGTGTCCAGTCGAGTCGAGTCCAGTCTCGAGTCGAGTCGAGTCCAGTCTCGAGTCGAGTGGAGTCCAGTCTCGAGTCGTGTCCAGTCTCGAGTCGAGTCGAGTCGAGTCCAGTCTTGAGTCGATTCGAGTCCAGTCTCGAGTCGAGTCGAGTCCAGTCTCAAGTCGAGTCGATTCCAGTCTCGGGTCGAGTCGAATCCAGTCTCGAGTCGAGTCGTGTACAGTCTCGGGTCGAGTCGAGTGCAGTCTCGAGTCGAGTCGAATCGAGTCCAGTCTCGAGTCGATTCGACTCCAGTCTCGTGTCGAGTCGAGTCCAGTCTCGAGTCGAGTCGAGTCCAGTCTCGAGTCGAGTCGAGACCAGTCTCGAGTCGTGTCAATTCCAGTCTCGGGTCGAGTGGAGTCCAGTCTCGAGTCGTGTCCAGTCTCGAGTCGAGTCGAGTCGAGTCCAGTCTCGAGTTGAGTCGAGTTCAGTCTCGAGTCGAGTCGAGTCCAGTCTCGAGTCGAGTCGTGTCCAGTCGAGTCGAGTCCAGTCTCGAGTCGAGTCGAGTCCAGTCTCGAGTCGAGTGGAGTCCAGTCTCGAGTCGTGTCCAGTCTCGAGTCGAGTCGAGTCGAGTACAGTCTCGAGTCGAGTCGAGTCCAGTCTCGGGTCGAGTCGAGTCCAGTCTCGAGTCGAGTCGAGTCCAGTCTCGAGTCGAGAGAAGTCCAGTCTCGAGTCGTGTCCAGTCTCGAGTCGAGTCGAGTCGAGTCCAGTCTCGAGTCGAGTCGAGTCCAGTCTCGAGTCGAGTCGAGTCCAGTCTCAAGTCGAGTCGATTCCAGTCTCGGGTCGAGTCGAGTCAAGTCGAGTACAGTCTCGAGTCGACTCGAGTCCAGTCTCGGGTCGAGTCGAGTCGAGTACAGTCTCGAGTCGAGTCGAGTCCAGTCTCGGGTCGAGTCGAGTCCAGTCTCGAGTCGATTCGAGTCCAGTCTCGAGTCGAGTCGAGTCGAGTCCAGTCTCGAGTCGAGTCGAGTCCAGTCTCGAGTCGAGTCGACTCCAGTCTCGAGTCGAGTCGAGTCGAGTCCAGTCTCGAGTCGAGTCGAGACCAGTCTCGAGTCGTGTCGTTTCCAGTCTCGTGTCGTGTCGAATCCAGTCTCGAGTCGAGTCGAGTCCAGTCTCGAGTCGAGTCGAGTCGAGTCCAGTCTCTAGTCGATTCAAGTCCAGACTCGAGTCGAGTCGAGACCCCTCTCGAGTCGAGTCGAGTCGAGTCCAGTCTCGAGTCGAGTCGAGTCCAGTCTCGAGTCGAGTCGAGTCGAGTCCAGTCTCGAGTCGAGTCGAGTCCAGTCTCGAGTCGAGTCGAGTCCAGTCTCAAGTCGAGTCGATTCCAGTCTCGGGTCGAGTCGAATCCAGTCTCGAGTCGAGTCGAGTCCAGTCTCGAGTCGAGTCGAGTCGAGTCCAGTCTCTAGTCGATTCAAGTCCAGACTCGAGTCGAGTCGAGACCACTCTCGAGTCGAGTCGAGTCGAGTCCAGTCTCGAGTTGAGTCGCGTCCAGTCTCGAGTTGAGTCGAGTTCAGTCTCGAGGCGAGTCGAGTCCAGTCTCGAGTCGAGTCGTGTCCAGTCGAGTCGAGTCGAGTCCAGTCTCGAGTCGAGTCGAGTCCAGTCTCGAGTCGAGTCGAGTCCAGTCTCAAGTCGAGTCGATTCCAGTCTCGGGTCGAGTCGAGTCCAGTCTCGAGTCGAGTCGAGTCCAGTCTCAAGTCGAGTCGATTCCAGTCTCGGGTCGAGTCGAATCCAGTCTCGAGTCGAGTCGAGTCCAGTCTCGAGTCGAGTCGAGTCGAGTCCAGTCTCAAGTCGAGTCGATTCCAGTCTCGGGTCGAGTCGAGTCCAGTCTCGAGTCGAGTCGAGTCCAGTCTCAAGTCGAGTCGATTCCAGTCTCGGGTCGAGTCGAATCCAGTCTCGAGTCGAGTCGACTCCAGTCTCGAGTCGAGTCGAGTCGAGTCCAGTCTCGAGTCGAGTCGAGACCAGTCTCGAGTCGTGTCGATTCCAGTCTCGGGTCGAGTGGAGTCCAGTCTCGAGTTGTGTCCAGTCTCAAGTCGAGTCGAGTCGAGTCCAGTCTCGAGTCGAGTCGTGTCCAGTCGAGTCGAGTCCAGTCTCGAGTCGAGTCGAGTCCAGTCTCGAGTCGAGTGGAGTCCAGTCTCGAGTCGTGTCCAGTCTCGAGTCGAGTCGAGTCGAGTCCAGTCTTGAGTCGATTCGAGTCCAGTCTCGAGTCGAGTCGAGTCCAGTCTCAAGTCGAGTCGATTCCAGTCTCGGGTCGAGTCGAATCCAGTCTCGAGTCGAGTCGTGTACAGTCTCGGGTCGAGTCGAGTCCAGTCTCGAGTCGAGTCGAATCGAGTCCAGTCTCGAGTCGATTCGACTCCAGTCTCGAGTCGAGTCGAGTCCAGTCTCGAGTCGAGTCGAGTCCAGTCTCGAGTCGAGTCGAGACCAGTCTCGAGTCGTGTCGATTCCAGTCTCGAGTCGAGTGGAGTCCAGTCTCGAGTCGTGTCCAGTCTCGAGTCGAGTCGAGTCCAGTCTCGAGTCGAGTCGTGTCCAGTCGAGTCGAGTCCAGTCTCGAGTCGAGTCGAGTCCAGTCTCGAGTCGAGTGGAGTCCAGTCTCGAGTCGTGTCCAGTCTCGAGTCGAGTCGAGTCGAGTCCAGTCTCGAGTCGAGTCGAGTCCAGTCTCGAGTCGAGTCGAGTCCAATCTCGAATCGAGTCGAGTCGAGTCTCGGGTCCAGTCGAGTCCAGTCTCGAGTCGAGTCGAGTCGAGTCCAGTCTCAAGTCGAGTCCAGTCTCGAGTCGAGTCCAGTCTCGAGTCGAGTCCAGTCTCGAGTTGAGTCGAGTTCAGTCTCGAGTCGAGTCGAGCCTAATCTCGAGTCGAGTCGAGTCGAGTCCAGTCCCGAGTCGAGTCGAGTCGAGTCCAGTCTCGAGTCGAGTGGAGTCCAGTCTCGAGTCGTGTCCAGTCTCGAGTCGAGTCGAGTCGAGTCCAGTCTCGAGTCGAGTCGTGTCCAGTCGAGTCGAGTCCATTCTCGAGTCGAGTGGAGTCCAGTCTCGAGTCGTGTCGAGTCCAGTCTCAAGTCGAGTCGATTCCAGTCTCGGGTCGAGTCGAATCCAGTCTCGAGTCGAGTCGAGTCCAGTCTCGAGTCGAGTCGAGTCGAGTCCAGTCTCTAGTCGATTCAAGTCCAGACTCGAGTCGAGTCGAGACCACTCTCGAGTCGAGTCGAGTCGAGTCCAGTCTCGAGTTGAGTCGAGTTCAGTCTCGAGTCGAGTCGAGTCTAATCTCGAGTCGAGTCGAGTCGAGTCCAGTCTCGAGTCGAGTCGAGTCCAGTCTCGAGTCGAGTCGAGTCCAGTCTCAAGTCGAGTCGATTCCAGTCTCGGGTCGAGTCGAATCCAGTCTCGAGTCGAGTCGAGTCCAGTCTCGAGTCGAGTCGAGTCGAGTCCAGTCTCTAGTCGATTCAAGTCCAGACTCGAGTCGAGTCGAGACCACTCTCGAGTCGAGTCGAGTCGAGTCCAGTCTCGAGTTGAGTCGCGTCCAGTCTCGAGTTGAGTCGAGTTCAGTCTCGAGTCGAGTGGAGTCCAGTCTCGAGTCGTGTCCAATCTCGAGTCGAGTCGAGTCGAGTCCAGTCTCGAGTCGAGTCGTGTCCAGTCGAGTCGAGTCGAGTCCAGTCTCGAGTCGAGTCGAGTCCAGTCTCGAGTCGAGTCGAGTCCAGTCTCAAGTCGAGTCGATTCCAGTCTCGGGTCGAGTCGAGTCCAGTCTCGAGTCGAGTCGAGTCCAGTCTCAAGTCGAGTCGATTCCAGTCTCGGGTCGAGTCGAATCCAGTCTCGAGTCGAGTCGAGTCCAGTCTCGACTCGAGTCGAGTCGAGTCCAGTCTCTAGTCGATTCAAGTCCAGACTCGAGTCGAGTCGAGACCACTCTCGAGTCGAGTCGAGTCGAGTCCAGTCTCGAGTCGATTCGAGTCCAGTCTCGAGTCGAGTCGCGTTCAGTCTCAAGTCGAGTCGATTCCAGTCTCGGGTCGAGTCGAGTCCAGTCTCGAGTTGAGTCGCGTCCAGTCTCGAGTCGTGTCGAGTCCAGTCTCGAGTCGAGTCGAGCCCAGTCTCGGGTCGAGTCGAGTCCAGTCTCGAGTCGATTCGAGTCCAGTCTCGAGTCGAGTCGAGTCGAGTCCAGTCTCGAGTCGAGTCGAGTCGAGTCCAGTCTCGAGTCGAGTCGAGTCCAGTCTCGAGTCGAGTCGAGTCCAGTCTCGAGTCGAGTCGACTCCAGTCTCGAGTCGAGTCGAGACCAGTCTCGAGTCGTGTCAATTCCAGTCTCGGGTCGAGTGGAGTCCAGTCTCGAGTCGTGTCCAGTCTCGAGTCGAGTCGAGTCGAGTCCAGTCTCGAGTCGAGTCGTGTCCAGTCGAGTCGAGTCCAGTCTCCAGTCGAGTCGAGTCCAGTCTCGAGTCGAGTGGAGTCCAGTCTCGAGTCGTGTCCAGTCTCGAGTCGAGTCGAGTCGAGTCCAGTCTCAAGTCGAGTCGAGTCCAGTCTCGAGTCGAGTCGAGTCCAGTCTCAAGTCGAGTCGATTTCAGTCTCGGGTCGAGTCGAATCCAGTCTCGAGTCGAGTCGAGTACAGTCTCGAGTCGTGTCCAGTCTCGAGTCGAGTCGAGTCGAGTCCAGTCTCGAGTCGAGTCGAGTCCAGTCTCGAGTCGAGTCGACTCCAGTCTCGAGTCGAGTCGAGTCGAGTCCAGTCTCGAGTCGAGTCGAGACCAGTCTCGAGTCGTGTCGATTCCAGTCTCGGGTCGAGTGGAGTCCAGTCTCGAGTTGTGTCCAGTCTCGAGTCGAGTCGAGTCGAGTCCAGTCTCGAGTCGAGTCGTGTCCAGTCGAGTCGAGTCCAGTCTCGAGTCGAGTCGAGTCCAGTCTCGAGTCGAGTGGAGTCCAGTCTCGAGTCGTGTCCAGTCTCGAGTCGAGTCGAGTCGAGTCCAGTCTTGAGTCGATTCGAGTCCAGTCTCGAGTCGAGTCGAGTCCAGTCTCAAGTCGAGTCGATTTCAGTCTCGGGTCGAGTCGAATCCAGTCTCGAGTCGAGTCGATTCCAGTCTCGGGTCGAGTCGAATCCAGTCTCCAGTCGAGTCGAGTCCAGTCTCGAGTCGAGTCGAGTCCAGTCTCGTGTGGAGTCGAGTCCAGTCTCGAGTCGATTCGAGTCCAGTCTCGAGTCGAGTCTAGTCGAGTCCAGTCTCGAGTCGAGTCGATTTCAGTCTCGGGTCGAGTCGAATCCAGTCTCGAGTCGAGTCGAGTACAGTCTCGAGTCGTGTCCAGTCTCGAGTCGAGTCGAATCGAGTCCAGTCTCAAGTCGAGTCGAGTCCAGTCTCGAGTCGAGTCGAGTCCAGTCTCGTGTGGAGTCGAGTCCAGTCTCGAGTCGATTCGAGTCCAGTCTCGAGTCGAGTCTAGTCGAGTCCAGTCTCGAGTCGAGTCAAGTCCAGTCTCGAGTCGAGTCGTTTCCAGTCGAGTCGCGTCCAGTCTCGAGTCGTGTCGAGTCCAGTCTCGAGTCGAGTCGAGCCCAGTCTCGGGTCGAGTCGAGTCCAGTCTCGAGTCGATTCGAGTCCAGTCTCGAGTCGAGTCGAGTCGAGTCCAGTCTCGAGTCGAGTCGAGTCGAGTCCAGTCTCGAGTCGAGTCGAGTCCAGTCTCGAGTCGAGTCGAGTCCAGTCTCGAGTCGAGTCGACTCCAGTCTCGAGTCGAGTCGAGACCAGTCTCGAGTCGAGTCGAGACCAGTCTCGAGTCGTGTCAATTCCAGTCTCGGGTCGAGTGGAGTCCAGTCTCGAGTCGTGTCCAGTCTCGAGTCGAGTCGAGTCGAGTCCAGTCTCGAGTCGAGTCGTGTCCAGTCGAGTCGAGTCCAGTCTCCAGTCGAGTCGAGTCCAGTCTCGAGTCGAGTGGAGTCCAGTCTCGAGTCGTGTCCAGTCTCGAGTCGAGTCGAGTCGAGTCCAGTCTCAAGTCGAGTCGAGTCCAGTCTCGAGTCGAGTCGAGTCCAGTCTCAAGTCGAGTCGATTTCAGTCTCGGGTCGAGTCGAATCCAGTCTCGAGTCGAGTCGAGTACAGTCTCGAGTCGTGTCCAGTCTCGAGTCGAGTCGAGTCGAGTCCAGTCTCGAGTCGAGTCGAGTCCAGTCTCAAGTCGAGTCGATTCCAGTCTCGGGTCGAGTCGAATCCAGTCTCCAGTCGAGTCGAGTCCAGTCTCGAGTCGAGTCGAGTCCAGTCTCGTGTGGAGTCGAGTCCAGTCTCGAGTCGATTCGAGTCCAGTCTCGAGTCGAGTCTAGTCGAGTCCAGTCTCGAGTCGAGTCGATTTCAGTCTCGGGTCGAGTCGAATCCAGTCTCGAGTCGAGTCGAGTACAGTCTCGAGTCGTGTCCAGTCTCGAGTCGAGTCGAATCGAGTCCAGTCTCAAGTCGAGTCGAGTCCAGTCTCGAGTCGAGTCGAGTCCAGTCTCGTGTGGAGTCGAGTCCAGTCTCGAGTCGATTCGAGTCCAGTCTCGAGTCGAGTCTAGTCGAGTCCAGTCTCGAGTCGAGTCGAGTCCAGTCTCGAGTCGAGTCGTTTCCAGTCGAGTCGAGTCCAGTCTCGAGTCGAGTCGAGTCCAGTCTCGAGTCGAGTGGAGTCCAGTCTCGAGTCGTGTCCAGTCTCGAGTCGAGTCGAGTCGAGTACAGTCTCGAGTCGAGTCGAGTCCAGTCTCGGGTCGAGTCGAGTCCAGTCTCGAGTCGAGTGGAGTCCAGTCTCGAGTCGTGTCCAGTCTCGAGTCGAGTCGAGTCGAGTCCAGTCTCAAGTCGAGTCGAGTCCAGTCTCGAGTCGAGTCGAGTCCAGTCTCAAGTCGAGTCGATTCCAGTCTCGGGTCGAGTCGAATCCAGTCTCCAGTCGAGTCGAGTCCAGTCTCGAGTCGAGTCGAGTCCAGTCTCGTGTGGAGTCGAGTCCAGTCTCGAGTCGATTCGAGTCCAGTCTCGAGTCGAGTCTAGTCGAGTCCAGTCTCGAGTCGAGTCGATTTCAGTCTCGGGTCGAGTCGAATCCAGTCTCGAGTCGAGTCGAGTACAGTCTCGAGTCGTGTCCAGTCTCGAGTCGAGTCGAGTCGAGTCCAGTCTCAAGTCGAGTCGAGTCCAGTCTCGAGTCGAGTCGAGTCCAGTCTCGTGTGGAGTCGAGTCCAGTCTCGAGTCGATTCGAGTCCAGTCTCGAGTCGAGTCTATTCGAGTCCAGTCTCGAGTCGAGTCGAGTCCAGTCTCGAGTCGAGTCGTTTCCAGTCGAGTCGAGTCCAGTCTCGAGTCGAGTCGAGTCCAGTCTCGAGTCGAGTGGAGTCCAGTCTCGAGTCGTGTCCAGTCTCGAGTCGAGTCGAGTCGAGTACAGTCTCGAGTCGAGTCGAGTCCAGTCTCGGGTCGAGTCGAGTCCAGTCTCGAGTCGAGTCGAATCGAGTCCAGTCTCGAGTCGAGTCGAGTCCAGTCTCGAGTCGTGTCCAGTCTCGAGTCGAGTCGAGTCGAGTCCAGTCTCGAGTCGAGTCGAGTCCAGTCTCGAGTCGAGTCGAGTCCAGTCTCAAGTCGAGTCGATTCCAGTCTCGGGTCGAGTCGAGTCCAGTCTCGAGTCGAGTCAAGTCGAGTACAGTCTCGAGTCGAGTCGAGTCCAGTCTCGGGTCGAGTCGAGTCCAGTCTCGGGTCGAGTCGAGTCCAGTCTCGAGTCGAGTCGAGTCGAGTACAGTCTCGAGTCGAGTCGAGTCCAGTCTCGGGTCGAGTCGAGTCCAGTCTCGAGTCGAGTCGAATCGAGTCCAGTCTCGAGTCGATTCGAGTCCAGTCTCGAGTCGAGTCGAGTCGAGTCCAGTCCCGTGTCGAGTCGAGTCGAGTCCAGTCTCGAGTCGAGTCGAGTCCAGTCTCGAGTCGAGTCGAGTCCAGTCTCGAGTCGAGTCGAGTCCAGTCTCGAGTCGAGTCGAGTCGAGTCCAGTCTCGAGTCGAGTCGAGACCAGTCTCGAGTCGTGTCGATTCCAGTCTCGGGTCGAGTGGAGTCCAGTCTCGAGTCGTGTCCAGTCTCGAGTCGAGTCGAGTCGAGTCCAGTCTCGAGTCGAGTCGTGTCCAGTCGAGTCGAGTCCAGTCTCGAGTCGAGTCGAGTCCAGTCTCGAGTCGAGTGGAGTCCAGTCTCGAGTCGTGTCCAGTCTCGAGTCGAGTCGAGTCGAGTCCAGTCTTGAGTCGATTCGAGTCCAGTCTCGAGTCGAGTCGAGTCTAGTCTCAAGTCGAGTCGATTCCAGTCTCGGGTCGAGTCGAATCCAGTCTCGAGTCGAGTCGTGTACAGTCTCGGGTCGAGTCGAGTCCAGTCTCGAGTCGAGTCGAATCGAGTCCAGTCTCGAGTCGATTCGACTCCAGTCTCGAGTCGAGTCGAGTCCAGTCTCGAGTCGAGTCGAGTCCAGTCTCGAGTCGAGTCGAGACCAGTCTCGAGTCGTGTCAATTCCAGTCTCGAGTCGAGTGGAGTCCAGTCTCGAGTCGTGTCCAGTCTCGAGTCGAGTCGAGTCGAGTCCAGTCTCGAGTTGAGTCGAGTTCAGTCTCGAGTCGAGTCGAGTCCAGTCTCGAGTCGAGTCTAGTCGAGTCCAGTCTCGAGTCGAGTCGAGTCCAGTCTCGAGTCGAGTCGTTTCCAGTCGAGTCGAGTCCAGTCTCGAGTCGAGTCGAGTCCAGTCTCGAGTCGAGTGGAGTCCAGTCTCGAGTCGTGTCCAGTCTCGAGTCGAGTCGAGTCGAGTACAGTCTCGAGTCGAGTCGAGTCCAGTCTCGGGTCGAGTCGAGTCCAGTCTCGAGTCGAGTGGAGTCCAGTCTCGAGTCGTGTCCAGTCTCGAGTCGAGTCGAGTCGAGTCCAGTCTCAAGTCGAGTCGAGTCCAGTCTCGAGTCGAGTCGAGTCCAGTCTCAAGTCGAGTCGAGTCCAGTCTCGAGTCGATTCGAGTCCAGTCTCGAGTCGAGTCTAGTCGAGTCCAGTCTCGAGTCGAGTCGAGTCCAGTCTCGAGTCGAGTCGTTTCCAGTCGAGTCGAGTCCAGTCTCGAGTCGAGTCGAGTCCAGTCTCGAGTCGAGTGGAGTCCAGTCTCGAGTCGTGTCCAGTCTCGAGTCGAGTCGAGTCGAGTACAGTCTCGAGTCGAGTCGAGTCCAGTCTCGGGTCGAGTCGAGTCCAGTCTCGAGTCGAGTGGAGTCCAGTCTCGAGTCGTGTCCAGTCTCGAGTCGAGTCGAGTCGAGTCCAGTCTCAAGTCGAGTCGAGTCCAGTCTCGAGTCGAGTCGAGTCCAGTCTCAAGTCGAGTCGATTCCAGTCTCGGGTCGAGTCGAATCCAGTCTCCAGTCGAGTCGAGTCCAGTCTCGAGTCGAGTCGAGTCCAGTCTCGTGTGGAGTCGAGTCCAGTCTCGAGTCGATTCGAGTCCAGTCTCGAGTCGAGTCTAGTCGAGTCCAGTCTCGAGTCGAGTCGATTTCAGTCTCGGGTCGAGTCGAATCCAGTCTCGAGTCGAGTCGAGTACAGTCTCGAGTCGTGTCCAGTCTCGAGTCGAGTCGAGTCGAGTCCAGTCTCAAGTCGAGTCGAGTCCAGTCTCGAGTCGAGTCGAGTCCAGTCTCGTGTGGAGTCGAGTCCAGTCTCGAGTCGATTCGAGTCCAGTCTCGAGTCGAGTCTAGTCGAGTCCAGTCTCGAGTCGAGTCGAGTCCAGTCTCGAGTCGAGTCGTTTCCAGTCGAGTCGAGTCCAGTCTCGAGTCGAGTCGAGTCCAGTCTCCAGTCGAGTGGAGTCCAGTCTCGAGTCGTGTCCAGTCTCGAGTCGAGTCGAGTCGAGTACAGTCTCGAGTCGAGTCGAGTCCAGTCTCGGGTCGAGTCGAGTCCAGTCTCGAGTCGAGTCGAATCGAGTCCAGTCTCGAGTCGAGTCGAGTCCAGTCTCGAGTCGTGTCCAGTCTCGAGTCGAGTCGAGTCGAGTCCAGTCTCGAGTCGAGTCGAGTCCAGTCTCGAGTCGAGTCGAGTCCAGTCTCAAGTCGAGTCGATTCCAGTCTCGGGTCGAGTCGAGTCCAGTCTCGAGTCGAGTCAAGTCGAGTACAGTCTCGAGTCGAGTCGAGTCCAGTCTCGGGTCGAGTCGAGTCCAGTCTCGGGTCGAGTCGAGTCCAGTCTCGAGTCGAGTCGAGTCGAGTACAGTCTCGAGTCGAGTCGAGTCCAGTCTCGGGTCGAGTCGAGTCCAGTCTCGAGTCGAGTCGAATCGAGTCCAGTCTCGAGTCGATTCGAGTCCAGTCTCGAGTCGAGTCGAGTCGAGTCCAGTCTCGAGTCGAGTCGAGTCGAGTCCAGTCTCGAGTCGAGTCGAGTCCAGTCTCGAGTCGAGTCGAGTCCAGTCTCGAGTCGAGTCGAGTCGAGTCCAGTCTCGAGTCGAGTCGAGACCAGTCTCGAGTCGTGTCGATTCCAGTCTCGGGTCGAGTGGAGTCCAGTCTCGAGTCGTGTCCAGTCTCGAGTCGAGTCGAGTCGAGTCCAGTCTCGAGTCGAGTCGTGTCCAGTCGAGTCGAGTCCAGTCTCGAGTCGAGTCGAGTCCAGTCTCGAGTCGAGTGGAGTCCAGTCTCGAGTCGTGTCCAGTCTCGAGTCGAGTCGAGTCGAGTCCAGTCTTGAGTCGATTCGAGTCCAGTCTCGAGTCGAGTCGAGTCTAGTCTCAAGTCGAGTCGATTCCAGTCTCGGGTCGAGTCGAATCCAGTCTCGAGTCGAGTCGTGTACAGTCTCGGGTCGAGTCGAGTCCAGTCTCGAGTCGAGTCGAATCGAGTCCAGTCTCGAGTCGATTCGACTCCAGTCTCGAGTCGAGTCGAGTCCAGTCTCGAGTCGAGTCGAGTCCAGTCTCGAGTCGAGTCGAGACCAGTCTCGAGTCGTGTCAATTCCAGTCTCGGGTCGAGTGGAGTCCAGTCTCGAGTCGTGTCCAGTCTCGAGTCGAGTCGAGTCGAGTCCAGTCTCGAGTTGAGTCGAGTTCAGTCTCGAGTCGAGTCGAGTCTAATCTCGAGTCGAGTCGAGTCGAGTCCAGTCCCGAGTCGAGTCGAGTCGAGTCCAGTCTCGAGTCGAGTCGAGTCCAGTCTCGAGTCGAGTCGAGTCCAGTCTCAAGTCGAGTCGATTCCAGTCTCGGGTCGAGTCGAATCCAGTCTCGAGTCGAGTCGAGTCCAGTCTCGAGTCGAGTCGAGTCGAGTCCAGTCTCTAGTCGATTCAAGTCCAGACTCGAGTCGAGTCAAGACCACTCTCGAGTCGAGTCGAGTCGAGTCCAGTCTCGAGTCGATTCGAGTCCAGTCTCGAGTCGAGTCGCGTTCAGTCTCAAGTCGAGTCGATTCCAGTCTCGGGTCGAGTCGAGTCCAGTCTCGAGTCGAGTCGTGTCCAGTCGAGTCGAGTCCAGTCTGCAGTCGAGTCGAGTCCAGTCTCGAGTCGAGTGGAGTCCAGTCTCGAGTCGTGTCCAGTCTCGAGTCGAGTCGAGTCCAGTCTCAAGTCGAGTCGAGTCCAGTCTCGAGTCGAGTCGAGTCCAGTCTCAAGTCGAGTCGATTTCAGTCTCGGGTCGAGTCGAATCCAGTCTCGAGTCGAGTCGAGTACAGTCTCGAGTCGTGTCCAGTCTCGAGTCGAGTCGAGTCGAGTCCAGTCTCAAGTCGAGTCGAGTCCAGTCTCGAGTCGAGTCGAGTCCAGTCTCAAGTCGAGTCGATTCCAGTCTCGGGTCGAGTCGAATCCAGTCTCCAGTCGAGTCGAGTCCAGTCTCGAGTCGAGTCGAGTCCAGTCTCGTGTCGAGTCGAGTCCAGTCTCGAGTCGATTCGAGTCCAGTCTCGAGTCGAGTCTAGTCGAGTCCAGTCTCGAGTCGAGTCGAGTCGAGTACAGTCTCGAGTCGAGTCGAGTCCAGTCTCGGGTCGAGTCGAGTCCAGTCTCGAGTCGAGTCGAATCGAGTCCAGTCTCGAGTCGAGTCGAGTCCAGTCTCGAGTCGAGTCGAGTCCAGTCTCGTGTGGAGTCGAGTCCAGTCTCGAGTCGATTCGAGTCCAGTCTCGAGTCGAGTCTAGTCGAGTCCAGTCTCGAGTCGAGTCGAGTCCAGTCTCGAGTCGAGTCGTTTCCAGTCGAGTCGAGTCCAGTCTCGAGTCGAGTCGAGTCCAGTCTCGAGTCGAGTGGAGTCCAGTCTCGAGTCGTGTTCAGTCTCGAGTCGAGTCGAGTCGAGTACAGTCTCGAGTCGAGTCGAGTCCAGTCTCGGGTCGAGTCGAGTCCAGTCTCGAGTCGAGTCGAATCGAGTCCAGTCTCGAGTCGAGTCGAGTCCAGTCTCGAGTCGTGTCCAGTCTCGAGTCGAGTCGAGTCGAGTCCAGTCTCGAGTCGAGTCGAGTCCAGTCTCGAGTCGAGTCGAGTCCAGTCTCGAGTCGAGTCGAGACCAGTCTCGAGTCGTGTCAATTCCAGTCTCGGGTCGAGTGGAGTCCAGTCTCGAGTCGTGTCCAGTCTCGAGTCGAGTCGAGTCGAGTCCAGTCTCGAGTTGAGTCGAGTTCAGTCTCGAGTCGAGTCGAGTCTAATCTCGAGTCGAGTCGAGTCGAGTCCAGTCCCGAGTCGAGTCGAGTCGAGTCCAGTCTCGAGTCGAGTCGAGTCCAGTCTCGAGTCGAGTCGAGTCCAGTCTCAAGTCGAGTCGATTCCAGTCTCGGGTCGAGTCGAATCCAGTCTCGAGTCGAGTCGAGTCCAGTCTCGAGTCGAGTCGAGTCGAGTCCAGTCTCTAGTCGATTCAAGTCCAGACTCGAGTCGAGTCAAGACCACTCTCGAGTCGAGTCGAGTCGAGTCCAGTCTCGAGTCGATTCGAGTCCAGTCTCGAGTCGAGTCGCGTTCAGTCTCAAGTCGAGTCGATTCCAGTCTCGGGTCGAGTCGAGTCCAGTCTCGAGTCGAGTCGTGTCCAGTCGAGTCGAGTCCAGTCTGCAGTCGAGTCGAGTCCAGTCACGAGTCGAGTCGAGTCCAGTCTCGAGTCGTGTCCAGTCTCGAGTCGAGTCGAGTCCAGTCTCAAGTCGAGTCGAGTCCAGTCTCGAGTCGAGTCGAGTCCAGTCTCAAGTCGAGTCGATTTCAGTCTCGGGTCGAGTCGAATCCAGTCTCGAGTCGAGTCGAGTACAGTCTCGAGTCGTGTCCAGTCTCGAGTCGAGTCGAGTCGAGTCCAGTCTCAAGTCGAGTCGAGTCCAGTCTCGAGTCGAGTCGAGTCCAGTCTCAAGTCGAGTCGATTCCAGTCTCGGGTCGAGTCGAATCCAGTCTCCAGTCGAGTCGAGTCCAGTCTCGAGTCGAGTCGAGTCCAGTCTCGTGTCGAGTCGAGTCCAGTCTCGAGTCGATTCGAGTCCAGTCTCGAGTCGAGTCTAGTCGAGTCCAGTCTCGAGTCGAGTCGAGTCGAGTACAGTCTCGAGTCGAGTCGAGTCCAGTCTCGGGTCGAGTCGAGTCCAGTCTCGAGTCGAGTCGAATCGAGTCCAGTCTCGAGTCGAGTCGAGTCCAGTCTCGAGTCGAGTCGAGTCCAGTCTCGTGTGGAGTCGAGTCCAGTCTCGAGTCGATTCGAGTCCAGTCTCGAGTCGAGTCTAGTCGAGTCCAGTCTCGAGTCGAGTCGAGTCCAGTCTCGAGTCGAGTCGTTTCCAGTCGAGTCGAGTCCAGTCTCGAGTCGAGTCGAGTCCAGTCTCGAGTCGAGTGGAGTCCAGTCTCGAGTCGTGTTCAGTCTCGAGTCGAGTCGAGTCGAGTACAGTCTCGAGTCGAGTCGAGTCCAGTCTCGGGTCGAGTCGAGTCCAGTCTCGAGTCGAGTCGAATCGAGTCCAGTCTCGAGTCGAGTCGAGTCCAGTCTCGAGTCGTGTCCAGTCTCGAGTCGAGTCGAGTCGAGTCCAGTCTCGAGTCGAGTCGAGTCCAGTCTCGAGTCGAGTCGAGTCCAGTCTCAAGTCGAGTCGATTCCAGTCTCGGGTCGAGTCGAGTCCAGTCTCGAGTCGAGTCAAGTCGAGTACAGTCTCGAGTCGAGTCGAGTCCAGTCTCGGGTCGAGTCGAGTCCAGTCTCGGGTCGAGTCGAGTCCAGTCTCGAGTCGAGTCGAGTCGAGTACAGTCTCGAGTCGAGTCGAGTCCAGTCTCGGGTCGAGTCGAGTCCAGTCTCGAGTCGAGTCGAATCGAGTCCAGTCTCGAGTCGATTCGAGTCCAGTCTCGAGTCGAGTCGAGTCGAGTCCAGTCTCGAGTCGAGTCGAGTCGAGTCCAGTCTCGAGTCGAGTCGAGTCCAGTCTCGAGTCGAGTCGAGTCCAGTCTCGAGTCGAGTCGAGTCGAGTCCAGTCTCGAGTCGAGTCGAGACCAGTCTCGAGTCGTGTCGATTCCAGTCTCGGGTCGAGTGGAGTCCAGTCTCGAGTCGTGTCCAGTCTCGAGTCGAGTCGAGTCGAGTCCAGTCTCGAGTCGAGTCGTGTCCAGTCGAGTCGAGTCCAGTCTCGAGTCGAGTCGAGTCCAGTCTCGAGTCGAGTGGAGTCCAGTCTCGAGTCGTGTCCAGTCTCGAGTCGAGTCGAGTCGAGTCCAGTCTTGAGTCGATTCGAGTCCAGTCTCGAGTCGAGTCGAGTCTAGTCTCAAGTCGAGTCGATTCCAGTCTCGGGTCGAGTCGAATCCAGTCTCGAGTCGAGTCGTGTACAGTCTCGGGTCGAGTCGAGTCCAGTCTCGAGTCGAGTCGAATCGAGTCCAGTCTCGAGTCGATTCGACTCCAGTCTCGAGTCGAGTCGAGTCCAGTCTCGAGTCGAGTCGAGTCCAGTCTCGAGTCGAGTCGAGACCAGTCTCGAGTCGTGTCAATTCCAGTCTCGGGTCGAGTGGAGTCCAGTCTCGAGTCGTGTCCAGTCTCGAGTCGAGTCGAGTCGAGTCCAGTCTCGAGTTGAGTCGAGTTCAGTCTCGAGTCGAGTCGAGTCCAGTCTCGAGTCGAGTCTAGTCGAGTCCAGTCTCGAGTCGAGTCGAGTCCAGTCTCGAGTCGAGTCGTTTCCAGTCGAGTCGAGTCCAGTCTCGAGTCGAGTCGAGTCCAGTCTCGAGTCGAGTGGAGTCCAGTCTCGAGTCGTGTCCAGTCTCGAGTCGAGTCGAGTCGAGTACAGTCTCGAGTCGAGTCGAGTCCAGTCTCGGGTCGAGTCGAGTCCAGTCTCGAGTCGAGTGGAGTCCAGTCTCGAGTCGTGTCCAGTCTCGAGTCGAGTCGAGTCGAGTCCAGTCTCAAGTCGAGTCGAGTCCAGTCTCGAGTCGAGTCGAGTCCAGTCTCAAGTCGAGTCGAGTCCAGTCTCGAGTCGATTCGAGTCCAGTCTCGAGTCGAGTCTAGTCGAGTCCAGTCTCGAGTCGAGTCGAGTCCAGTCTCGAGTCGAGTCGTTTCCAGTCGAGTCGAGTCCAGTCTCGAGTCGAGTCGAGTCCAGTCTCGAGTCGAGTGGAGTCCAGTCTCGAGTCGTGTCCAGTCTCGAGTCGAGTCGAGTCGAGTACAGTCTCGAGTCGAGTCGAGTCCAGTCTCGGGTCGAGTCGAGTCCAGTCTCGAGTCGAGTGGAGTCCAGTCTCGAGTCGTGTCCAGTCTCGAGTCGAGTCGAGTCGAGTCCAGTCTCAAGTCGAGTCGAGTCCAGTCTCGAGTCGAGTCGAGTCCAGTCTCAAGTCGAGTCGATTCCAGTCTCGGGTCGAGTCGAATCCAGTCTCCAGTCGAGTCGAGTCCAGTCTCGAGTCGAGTCGAGTCCAGTCTCGTGTGGAGTCGAGTCCAGTCTCGAGTCGATTCGAGTCCAGTCTCGAGTCGAGTCTAGTCGAGTCCAGTCTCGAGTCGAGTCGATTTCAGTCTCGGGTCGAGTCGAATCCAGTCTCGAGTCGAGTCGAGTACAGTCTCGAGTCGTGTCCAGTCTCGAGTCGAGTCGAGTCGAGTCCAGTCTCAAGTCGAGTCGAGTCCAGTCTCGAGTCGAGTCGAGTCCAGTCTCGTGTGGAGTCGAGTCCAGTCTCGAGTCGATTCGAGTCCAGTCTCGAGTCGAGTCTAGTCGAGTCCAGTCTCGAGTCGAGTCGAGTCCAGTCTCGAGTCGAGTCGTTTCCAGTCGAGTCGAGTCCAGTCTCGAGTCGAGTCGAGTCCAGTCTCGAGTCGAGTGGAGTCCAGTCTCGAGTCGTGTCCAGTCTCGAGTCGAGTCGAGTCGAGTACAGTCTCGAGTCGAGTCGAGTCCAGTCTCGGGTCGAGTCGAGTCCAGTCTCGAGTCGAGTCGAATCGAGTCCAGTCTCGAGTCGAGTCGAGTCCAGTCTCGAGTCGTGTCCAGTCTCGAGTCGAGTCGAGTCGAGTCCAGTCTCGAGTCGAGTCGAGTCCAGTCTCGAGTCGAGTCGAGTCCAGTCTCAAGTCGAGTCGATTCCAGTCTCGGGTCGAGTCGAGTCCAGTCTCGAGTCGAGTCAAGTCGAGTACAGTCTCGAGTCGAGTCGAGTCCAGTCTCGGGTCGAGTCGAGTCCAGTCTCGGGTCGAGTCGAGTCCAGTCTCGAGTCGAGTCGAGTCGAGTACAGTCTCGAGTCGAGTCGAGTCCAGTCTCGGGTCGAGTCGAGTCCAGTCTCGAGTCGAGTCGAATCGAGTCCAGTCTCGAGTCGATTCGAGTCCAGTCTCGAGTCGAGTCGAGTCGAGTCCAGTCTCGAGTCGAGTCGAGTCGAGTCCAGTCTCGAGTCGAGTCGAGTCCAGTCTCGAGTCGAGTCGAGTCCAGTCTCGAGTCGAGTCGAGTCGGGTCCAGTCTCGAGTCGAGTCGAGACCAGTCTCGAGTCGTGTCGATTCCAGTCTCGGGTCGAGTGGAGTCCAGTCTCGAGTCGTGTCCAGTCTCGAGTCGAGTCGAGTCGAGTCCAGTCTCGAGTCGAGTCGTGTCCAGTCGAGTCGAGTCCAGTCTCGAGTCGAGTCGAGTCCAGTCTCGAGTCGAGTGGAGTCCAGTCTCGAGTCGTGTCCAGTCTCGAGTCGAGTCGAGTCGAGTCCAGTCTTGAGTCGATTCGAGTCCAGTCTCGAGTCGAGTCGAGTCTAGTCTCAAGTCGAGTCGATTCCAGTCTCGGGTCGAGTCGAATCCAGTCTCGAGTCGAGTCGTGTACAGTCTCGGGTCGAGTCGAGTCCAGTCTCGAGTCGAGTCGAATCGAGTCCAGTCTCGAGTCGATTCGACTCCAGTCTCGAGTCGAGTCGAGTCCAGTCTCGAGTCGAGTCGAGTCCAGTCTCGAGTCGAGTCGAGACCAGTCTCGAGTCGTGTCAATTCCAGTCTCGGGTCGAGTGGAGTCCAGTCTCGAGTCGTGTCCAGTCTCGAGTCGAGTCGAGTCGAGTCCAGTCTCGAGTTGAGTCGAGTTCAGTCTCGAGTCGAGTCGAGTCTAATCTCGAGTCGAGTCGGGTCGAGTCCAGTCCCGAGTCGAGTCGAGTCGAGTCCAGTCTCGAGTCGAGTCGAGTCCAGTCTCGAGTCGAGTCGAGTCCAGTCTCAAGTCGAGTCGATTCCAGTCTCGTGTCGAGTCGAATCCAGTCTCGAGTCGAGTCGAGTCCAGTCTCGAGTCGAGTCGAGTCGAGTCCAGTCTCTAGTCGATTCAAGTCCAGACTCGAGTCGAGTCAAGACCACTCTCGAGTCGAGTCGAGTCGAGTCCAGTCTCGAGTCGATTCGAGTCCAGTCTCGAGTCGAGTCGCGTTCAGTCTCAAGTCGAGTCGATTCCAGTCTCGGGTCGAGTCGAGTCCAGTCTCGAGTCGAGTCGTGTCCAGTCGAGTCGAGTCCAGTCTGCAGTCGAGTCGAGTCCAGTCTCGAGTCGAGTGGAGTCCAGTCTCGAGTCGTGTCCAGTCTCGAGTCGAGTCGAGTCCAGTCTCAAGTCGAGTCGAGTCCAGTCTCGAGTCGAGTCGAGTCCAGTCTCAAGTCGAGTCGATTTCAGTCTCGGGTCGAGTCGAATCCAGTCTCGAGTCGAGTCGAGTACAGTCTCGAGTCGTGTCCAGTCTCGAGTCGAGTCGAGTCGAGTCCAGTCTCGAGTCGAGTCGAGTCCAGTCTCGAGTCGAGTCGAGTCCAGTCTCGTGTCGAGTCGAGTCCAGTCTCGAGTCGATTCGAGTCCAGTCTCGAGTCGAGTCGAGTCCAGTCTCGAGTCGAGTCGAGTCCAGTCTCGTGTCGAGTCGAGTCCAGTCTCGAGTCGATTCGAGTCCAGTCTCGAGTCGAGTCTAGTCGAGTCCAGTCTCGAGTCGAGTCGAGTCGAGTACAGTCTCGAGTCGAGTCGAGTCCAGTCTCGGGTCGAGTCGAGTCCAGTCTCGAGTCGAGTCGAATCGAGTCCAGTCTCGAGTCGAGTCGGGTCCAGTCTCGAGTCGAGAGAAGTCCAGTCTCGAGTCGTGTCCAGTCTCGAGTCGAGTCGAGTCGAGTCCAGTCTCGAGTCGAGTCGAGTCCAGTCTCGAGTCGAGTCGAGTCCAGTCTCAAGTCGAGTCGATTCCAGTCTCGGGTCGAGTCGAGTCCAGTCTCGAGTCGAGTCAAGTCGAGTACAGTCTCGAGTCGAGTCGAGTCCAGTCTCGGGTCGAGTCGAGTCCAGTCTCGAGTCGAGTCGAGTCGAGTACAGTCTCGAGTCGAGTCGAGTCCAGTCTCGGGTCGAGTCGAGTCCAGTCTCGAGTCGAGTCGAATCGAGTCCAGTCTCGAGTCGATTCGAGTCCAGTCTCGAGTCGAGTCGAGTCGAGTCCAGTCTCGAGTCGAGTCGAGTCCAGTCTCGAGTCGAGTCGAGTCCAGTCTCGAGTCGAGTGAACTCCAGTCTCGAGTCGAGTCGAGTCGAGTCCAGTCTCGAGTCGAGTCGAGACCAGTCTCGAGTCGTGTCGATTCCAGTCTCGGGTCGAGTGGAGTCCAGTCTCGAGTTGTGTCCAGTCTCGAGTCGAGTCGAGTCGAGTCCAGTCTCGAGTCGAGTCGTGTCCAGTCGAGTCGAGTCCAGTCTCGAGTCGAGTCGAGTCCAGTCTCGAGTCGAGTGGAGTCCAGTCTCGAGTCGTGTCCAGTCTCGAGTCGAGTCGAGTCCAGTCTTGAGTCGATTCGAGTCCAGTCTCGAGTCGAGTCGAGTCCAGTCTCAAGTCGAGTCGATTCCAGTCTCGGGTCGAGTCGAATCCAGTCTCGAGTCGAGTCGTGTACAGTCTCGGGTCGAGTCGAGTCCAGTCTCAAGTCGAGTCGAATCGAGTCCAGTCTCGAGTCGATTCGACTCCAGTCTCGAGTCGAGTCGAGTCCAGTCTCGAGTCGTGTCGATTCCAGTCTCGAGTCGAGTGGAGTCCAGTCTCGAGTCGTGTCCAGTTTCGAGTCGAGTCGAGTCGAGTCCAGTCTCGAGTCGAGTCGTGTCCAGTCGAGTCGAGTCCAGTCTCGAGTCGAGTCGTGTCCAGTCGAGTCGAGTCCAGTCTCGAGTCGAGTCGAGTCCAGTCTCGAGTCGAGTGGAGTCCAGTCTCGAGTCGTGTCCAGTCTCGAGTCGAGTCGAGTCGAGTCCAGTCTCGAGTCGAGTCGAGTCCAGTCTCGAGTCGAGTCGAGTCCAATCTCGAATCGAGTCGAGTCGAGTCTCGGGTCCAGTCGAGTCCAGTCTCGAGTCGAGTCGAGTCCAGTCTCGAGTCGAGTCGAGTCAA
>CAKOGF010000083.1:0-22908 GCA_933228935.1 Pemphredon lugubris
TGCTCCTATATCCATTCTACCTGCTCTATATCCATTCCACCTGCTCCTATATCCATTCTACCTGCTCTATATCGATTCTACCTGCTCTATATCCATTCCACCTGCTCTATATCCATTCCACCTGCTCCTATATCCATTCTACCTGCTCTATATCCATTCCACCTGCTCCTATATCCATTCTACCTGCTCTATATCCATTCCACCTGCTCTATATCCATTCCACCTGCTCTATATCCATTCCACCTGCTCTATATCCATTCCACCTGCTCTATATCCATTCCACATGCTCTATATCCATTCCACCTGCTCTATATCCATTCCACCTGCTCCTATATACATTATACCTGCTCTATATCTATTCCACCTGCTCTGTATCCATTCCACCTGCTCTATATCCATTCCACCTGCTCCTATATCCATTCCACCTGCTCCTATATCCATTCTACCTGCTCTATATCGATTCTACCTGCTCTATATCAATTCTACCTGCTCTATATCCATTCCACCTGCTCTATATCCATTCCACCTGCTCTATATCCATTCCACCTGCTCTATATCCATTCCACCTGCTCTATATCCATTCCACCTGCCCCTATATCCATTCTACCTGCTCTATATCGATTCTACCTGCTCTATATCCATTCCATCTGCTCTATATCCATTCCACCTGCTCCTATATCCATTCTACCTGCTCTATATCCATTCCACCTGCTCTATATCCATTCCACCTGCTCTATATCCATTCCACCTGCTCTATATCCATTCCACCTGCTCCTATATCCATTCTACCTGCTCTATATCGATTCTACCTGCTCTATATCCATTCCACCTGCTCTATATCCATTCCACCTGCTCTATATCCATTCCACCTGCTCTATATCCATTCCACCTGCTCCTATATCCATTCTACCTGCTCTATATCGATTCTACCTGCTCTATATCCATTCCACCTGCTCTATATCCATTCCACCTGCTCTATATCCATTCCACCTGCTCTATATCCATTCCACCTGCTCTATATCCATTCCACCTGCTCTATATCCATTCCACCTGCTCTATATCCATTCCACCTGCTCTATATACATTCTACCTGCTCAATATCTATTCCACCTGCTCTATATCCATTCCACCTGCTCTATATCCATTCCACCTGCTCTATATCGATTCTACCTGCTCTATATCCATTCCACGTGCTCTATATCCATTCCACCTGCTCTATATCCATTCCACCTGCTCCTATATACATTCTACCTGCTCAATATCTATTCCACCTGCTCTATATCCATTCCACCTGCTCTATATCCATTCCACCTGCTCTATATCCATTCCACCTGCTCCTATATCCATTCTACCTGCTCTATATCCATTCCACCTGCTCCTATATCCATTCTACCTGCTCTATATCGATTCTACCTGCTCTATATCCATTCCACCTGCTCTATATCCATTCCACCTGCTCTATATCCATTCCACCTGCTCCTATATACATTCTACCTGCTCTATATCTATTCCACCTGCTCTATATCCATTCCACCTGCTCTATATCCATTCCACCTACTCCTATATCCATTCTACCTGCTCTATATCGATTCTACCTGCTCTATATCCATTCCACCTGCTCTATATCCATTCCACCTGCTCCTATATCCATTCTACCTGCTCTATATCCATTCCACCTGCTCCTATATCCATTCTACCTGCTCTATATCCATTCCACCTGCTCTATATCCATTCCACCTGCTCTATATCCATTCCACCTGCTCTATATACATTCTACCTGCTCTATATCTATTCCACCTGCTCTATATCCATTCCACCTGCTCTATATCCATTCCACCTGCTCTATATCGATTCTACCTGCTCTATATCCATTCCACCTGCTCTATATCCATTCCACCTGCTCCTATATACATTCTACCTGCTCTATATCTATTCCACCTGCTCTGTATCCATTCCACCTGCTCTATATCCATTCCACCTGCTCTATATCCATTCCACCTGCTCTATATCGATTCTACCTGCTCTATATCCATTCCACCTGCTCTATATCCATTCCACCTGCTCCTATATACATTCTACCTGCTCTATATCTATTCCACCTGCTCTGTATCCATTCCACCTGCTCTATATCCATTCCACCTGCTCCTATATCCATTCCACCTGCTCTATATCCATTCCACCTGCTCTATATCCATTCCACCTGCTCTATATCCATTCCACCTGCTCCTATATCCATTCTACCTGCTCTATATCTATTCCACCTGCTCTATATCCATTCCACCTGCTCTATATCCATTCCACCTGCTCTATATCGATTCTACCTGCTCTATATCCATTCCACCTGCTCTATATCCATTCCACCTGCTCTATATCCATTCCACCTGCTCTATATCCATTCCACCTGCTCCTATATACATTCTACCTGCTCTATATCTATTCCACCTGCTCTATATCCATTCCACCTGCTCTATATCCATTCCACCTACTCCTATATCCATTCTACCTGCTCTATATCGATTCTACCTGCTCTATATCCATTCCACCTGCTCTATATCCATTCCACCTGCTCCTATATCCATTCTACCTGCTCTATATCCATTCCACCTGCTCCTATATCCATTCTACCTGCTCTATATCCATTCCACCTGCTCTATATCCATTCCACCTGCTCTATATCCATTCCACCTGCTCTATATACATTCTACCTGCCCTATATCTATTCCACCTGCTCTATATCCATTCCACCTGCTCTATATCCATTCCACCTGCTCTATATCGATTCTACCTGCTCTATATCCATTCCACCTGCTCTATATCCATTCCACCTGCTCCTATATACATTCTACCTGCTCTATATCTATTCCACCTGCTCTGTATCCATTCCACCTGCTCTATATCCATTCCACCTGCTCTATATCCATTCCACCTGCTCTATATCGATTCTACCTGCTCTATATCCATTCCACCTGCTCTATATCCATTCCACCTGCTCCTATATCCATTCTACCTGCTCTATATCCATTCCAGCTGCTCCTATATCCATTCTACCTGCTCTATATCCATTCCACCTGCTCTATATCCATTCCACCTGCTCTATATCCATTCCACCTGCTCTATATACATTCTACCTGCCCTATATCTATTCCACCTGCTCTATATCCATTCCACCTGCTCTATATCCATTCCACCTGCTCTATATCGATTCTACCTGCTCTATATCCATTCCACCTGCTCTATATCCATTCCACCTGCTCCTATATACATTCTACCTGCTCTATATCTATTCCACCTGCTCTGTATCCATTCCACCTGCTCTATATCCATTCCACCTGCTCTATATCCATTCCACCTGCTCTATATCGATTCTACCTGCTCTATATCCATTCCACCTGCTCTATATCCATTCCACCTGCTCCTATATACATTATACCTGCTCTATATCTATTCCACCTGCTCTGTATCCATTCCACCTGCTCTATATCCATTCCACCTGCTCCTATATCCATTCCACCTGCTCCTATATCCATTCTACCTGCTCTATATCGATTCTACCTGCTCTATATCAATTCTACCTGCTCTATATCCATTCCACCTGCTCTATATCCATTCCACCTGCTCTATATCCATTCCACCTGCTCTATATCCATTCCACCTGCTCTATATCCATTCCACCTGCTCTATATCCATTCCACCTGCCCCTATATCTATTCCACCTGCTCTATATCCATTCCACCTGCTCTATATCCATTCCACCTGCTCTATATCCATTCCACCTGCTCTATATCCATTCCACCTGCTCTATATCCATTCCACCTGCTCCTATATACATTCTACCTGCTCAATATCTATTCCACCTGCTCTATATCCATTCCACCTGCTCTATATCCATTCCACCTGCTCTATATCGATTCTACCTGCTCTATATCCATTCCACGTGCTCTATATCCATTCCACCTGCTCTATATCCATTCCACCTGCTCCTATATACATTCTACCTGCTCAATATCTATTCCACCTGCTCTATATCCATTCCACCTGCTCTATATCCATTCCACCTGCTCTATATCCATTCCACCTGCTCTATATCCATTCCACCTGCTCCTATATCCATTCTACCTGCTCTATATCCATTCCACCTGCTCCTATATCCATTCTACCTGCTCTATATCGATTCTACCTGCTCTATATCCATTCCACCTGCTCTATATCCATTCCACCTGCTCTATATCCATTCCACCTGCTCCTATATACATTCTACCTGCTCTATATCTATTCCACCTGCTCTATATCCATTCCACCTGCTCTATATCCATTCCACCTACTCCTATATCCATTCTACCTGCTCTATATCGATTCTACCTGCTCTATATCCATTCCACCTGCTCTATATCCATTCCACCTGCTCCTATATCCAGTCTACCTGCTCTATATCCATTCCACCTGCTCCTATATCCATTCTACCTGCTCTATATCCATTCCACCTGCTCTATATCCATTCCACCTGCTCTATATCCATTCCACCTGCTCTATATACATTCTACCTGCTCTATATCTATTCCACCTGCTCTATATCCATTCCACCTGCTCTATATCCATTCCACCTGCTCTATATCCATTCCACCTGCTCTATATCCATTCCACCTGCTCTATATCGATTCTACCTGCTCTATATCCATTCCACGTGCTCTATATCCATTCCACCTGCTCTATATCCATTCCACCTGCTCCTATATACATTCTACCTGCTCAATATCTATTCCACCTGCTCTATATCCATTCCACCTGCTCTATATCCATTCCACCTGCTCTATATCCATTCCACCTGCTCTATATCCATTCCACCTGCTCCTATATCCATTCTACCTGCTCTATATCCATTCCACCTGCTCCTATATCCATTCTACCTGCTCTATATCGATTCTACCTGCTCTATATCCATTCCACCTGCTCTATATCCATTCCACCTGCTCTATATCCATTCCACCTGCTCCTATATACATTCTACCTGCTCTATATCTATTCCACCTGCTCTATATCCATTCCACCTGCTCTATATCCATTCCACCTACTCCTATATCCATTCTACCTGCTCTATATCGATTCTACCTGCTCTATATCCATTCCACCTGCTCTATATCCATTCCACCTGCTCCTATATCCATTCTACCTGCTCTATATCCATTCCACCTGCTCCTATATCCATTCTACCTGCTCTATATCCATTCCACCTGCTCTATATCCATTCCACCTGCTCTATATCCATTCCACCTGCTCTATATACATTCTACCTGCTCTATATCTATTCCACCTGCTCTATATCCATTCCACCTGCTCTATATCCATTCCACCTGCTCTATATCGATTCTACCTGCTCTATATCCATTCCACCTGCTCTATATCCATTCCACCTGCTCCTATATACATTCTACCTGCTCTATATCTATTCCACCTGCTCTATATCCATTCCACCTGCTCTATATCCATTCCACCTACTCCTATATCCATTCTACCTGCTCTATATCGATTCTACCTGCTCTATATCCATTCCACCTGCTCTATATCCATTCCACCTGCTCCTATATCCATTCTACCTGCTCTATATCCATTCCACCTGCTCCTATATCCATTCTACCTGCTCTATATCGATTCTACCTGCTCTATATCCATTCCACCTGCTCTATATCCATTCCACCTGCTCTATATCCATTCCACCTGCTCTATATCCATTCCACCTGCTCTATATCGATTCTACCTGCTCTATATCCATTCCACGTGCTCTATATCCATTCCACCTGCTCTATATCCATTCCACCTGCTCCTATATACATTCTACCTGCTCAATATCTATTCCACCTGCTCTATATCCATTCCACCTGCTCTATATCCATTCCACCTGCTCTATATCCATTCCACCTGCTCTATATCCATTCCACCTGCTCCTATATCCATTCTACCTGCTCTATATCCATTCCACCTGCTCCTATATCCATTCTACCTGCTCTATATCGATTCTACCTGCTCTATATCCATTCCACCTGCTCTATATCCATTCCACCTGCTCTATATCCATTCCACCTGCTCCTATATACATTCTACCTGCTCTATATCCATTCCACCTGCTCTATATCCATTCCACCTGCTCTATATCCATTCCACCTGCTCCTATATCCATTCTACCTGCTCTATATCGATTCTACCTGCTCTATATCCATTCCACCTGCTCTATATCCATTCCACCTGCTCTATATCCATTCCACCTGCTCTATATCCATTCCACCTGCTCCTATATCCATTCTACCTGCTCTATATCGATTCTACCTGCTCTATATCCATTCCACCTGCTCTATATCCATTCCACCTGCTCTATATCTATTCCACCTGCTCTATATCCATTCCACCTGCTCTATATCCATTCCACCTGCTCTATATCCATTCCACCTGCTCTATATCCATTCCACCTGCTCTATATCCATTCCACCTGCTCCTATATACATTCTACCTGCTCAATATCTATTCCACCTGCTCTATATCCATTCCACCTGCTCTATATCCATTCCACCTGCTCTATATCGATTCTACCTGCTCTATATCCATTCCACGTGCTCTATATCCATTCCACCTGCTCTATATCCATTCCACCTGCTCCTATATACATTCTACCTGCTCAATATCTATTCCACCTGCTCTATATCCATTCCACCTGCTCTATATCCATTCCACCTGCTCTATATCCATTCCACCTGCTCTATATCCATTCCACCTGCTCCTATATCCATTCTACCTGCTCTATATCCATTCCACCTGCTCCTATATCCATTCTACCTGCTCTATATCGATTCTACCTGCTCTATATCCATTCCACCTGCTCTATATCCATTCCACCTGCTCTATATCCATTCCACCTGCTCCTATATACATTCTACCTGCTCTATATCTATTCCACCTGCTCTATATCCATTCCACCTGCTCTATATCCATTCCACCTACTCCTATATCCATTCTACCTGCTCTATATCGATTCTACCTGCTCTATATCCATTCCACCTGCTCTATATCCATTCCACCTGCTCCTATATCCATTCTACCTGCTCTATATCCATTCCACCTGCTCCTATATCCATTCTACCTGCTCTATATCCATTCCACCTGCTCTATATCCATTCCACCTGCTCTATATCCATTCCACCTGCTCTATATACATTCTACCTGCTCTATATCTATTCCACCTGCTCTATATCCATTCCACCTGCTCTATATCCATTCCACCTGCTCTATATCGATTCTACCTGCTCTATATCCATTCCACCTGCTCTATATCCATTCCACCTGCTCCTATATACATTCTACCTGCTCTATATCTATTCCACCTGCTCTATATCCATTCCACCTGCTCTATATCCATTCCACCTACTCCTATATCCATTCTACCTGCTCTATATCGATTCTACCTGCTCTATATCCATTCCACCTGCTCTATATCCATTCCACCTGCTCCTATATCCATTCTACCTGCTCTATATCCATTCCACCTGCTCCTATATCCATTCTACCTGCTCTATATCGATTCTACCTGCTCTATATCCATTCCACCTGCTCTATATCCATTCCACCTGCTCTATATCCATTCCACCTGCTCTATATCCATTCCACCTGCTCTATATCGATTCTACCTGCTCTATATCCATTCCACGTGCTCTATATCCATTCCACCTGCTCTATATCCATTCCACCTGCTCCTATATACATTCTACCTGCTCAATATCTATTCCACCTGCTCTATATCCATTCCACCTGCTCTATATCCATTCCACCTGCTCTATATCCATTCCACCTGCTCTATATCCATTCCACCTGCTCCTATATCCATTCTACCTGCTCTATATCCATTCCACCTGCTCCTATATCCATTCTACCTGCTCTATATCGATTCTACCTGCTCTATATCCATTCCACCTGCTCTATATCCATTCCACCTGCTCTATATCCATTCCACCTGCTCCTATATACATTCTACCTGCTCTATATCTATTCCACCTGCTCTATATCCATTCCACCTGCTCTATATCCATTCCACCTACTCCTATATCCATTCTACCTGCTCTATATCGATTCTACCTGCTCTATATCCATTCCACCTGCTCTATATCCATTCCACCTGCTCCTATATCCATTCTACCTGCTCTATATCCATTCTACCTGCTCTATATCCATTCCACCTGCTCTATATCCATTCTACCTGCTCTATATCCATTCCACCTGCTCCTATATCCATTCTACCTGCTCTATATCCATTCCACCTGCTCTATATCCATTCCACCTGCTCTATATCCATTCCACCTGCTCTATATACATTCTACCTGCTCTATATCTATTCCACCTGCTCTATATCCATTCCACCTGCTCTATATCCATTCCACCTGCTCTATATCGATTCTACCTGCTCTATATCCATTCCACCTGCTCTATATCCATTCCACCTGCTCCTATATACATTCTACCTGCTCTATATCTATTCCACCTGCTCTGTATCCATTCCACCTGCTCTATATCCATTCCACCTGCTCTATATCCATTCCACCTGCTCTATATCGATTCTACCTGCTCTATATCCATTCCACCTGCTCTATATCCATTCCACCTGCTCCTATATACATTATACCTGCTCTATATCTATTCCACCTGCTCTGTATCCATTCCACCTGCTCTATATCCATTCCACCTGCTCCTATATCCATTCCACCTGCTCCTATATCCATTCTACCTGCTCTATATCGATTCTACCTGCTCTATATCCATTCTACCTGCTCTATATCCATTCCACCTGCTCTATATCCATTCCACCTGCTCTATATCCATTCCACCTGCTCTATATCCATTCCACCTGCTCTATATCCATTCCACCTGCTCTATATCCATTCCACCTGCCCCTATATCCATTCTACCTGCTCTATATCCATTCCACCTGCCCCTATATCCATTCTACCTGCTCTATATCGATTCTACCTGCTCTATATCCATTCCACCTGCTCTATATCCATTCCACCTGCTTTATATCCATTCCACCTGCTCTATATCCATTCCACCTGCTCCTATATCCATTCTACCTGCTCTATATCCATTCCACCTGCTCCTATATCCATTCTACCTGCTCTATATCGATTCTACCTGCTCTATATCCATTCCACCTGCTCTATATCCATTCCACCTGCTCCATATCCATTCCACCTGCTCTATATCCATTCCACCTGCTCTATATCGATTCTACCTGCTCTATATCCATTCCACGTGCTCTATATCCATTCCACCTGCTCTATATCCATTCCACCTGCTCCTATATACATTCTACCTGCTCAATATCTATTCCACCTGCTCTATATCCATTCCACCTGCTCTATATCCATTCCACCTGCTCTATATCCATTCCACCTGCTCTATATCCATTCCACCTGCTCCTATATCCATTCTACCTGCTCTATATCCATTCCACCTGCTCCTATATCCATTCTACCTGCTCTATATCGATTCTACCTGCTCTATATCCATTCCACCTGCTCTATATCCATTCCACCTGCTCTATATCCATTCCACCTGCTCCTATATACATTCTACCTGCTCTATATCTATTCCACCTGCTCTATATCCATTCCACCTGCTCTATATCCATTCCACCTACTCCTATATCCATTCTACCTGCTCTATATCGATTCTACCTGCTCTATATCCATTCCACCTGCTCTATATCCATTCCACCTGCTCCTATATCCATTCTACCTGCTCTATATCCATTCTACCTGCTCTATATCCATTCCACCTGCTCTATATCCATTCTACCTGCTCTATATCCATTCCACCTGCTCCTATATCCATTCTACCTGCTCTATATCCATTCCACCTGCTCTATATCCATTCCACCTGCTCTATATCCATTCCACCTGCTCTATATACATTCTACCTGCTCTATATCTATTCCACCTGCTCTATATCCATTCCACCTGCTCTATATCCATTCCACCTGCTCTATATCGATTCTACCTGCTCTATATCCATTCCACCTGCTCTATATCCATTCCACCTGCTCCTATATACATTCTACCTGCTCTATATCTATTCCACCTGCTCTGTATCCATTCCACCTGCTCTATATCCATTCCACCTGCTCTATATCCATTCCACCTGCTCTATATCGATTCTACCTGCTCTATATCCATTCCACCTGCTCTATATCCATTCCACCTGCTCCTATATACATTATACCTGCTCTATATCTATTCCACCTGCTCTGTATCCATTCCACCTGCTCTATATCCATTCCACCTGCTCCTATATCCATTCCACCTGCTCCTATATCCATTCTACCTGCTCTATATCGATTCTACCTGCTCTATATCAATTCTACCTGCTCTATATCCATTCCACCTGCTCTATATCCATTCCACCTGCTCTATATCCATTCCACCTGCTCTATATCCATTCCACCTGCTCTATATCCATTCCACCTGCCCCTATATCCATTCTACCTGCTCTATATCGATTCTACCTGCTCTATATCCATTCCACCTGCTCTATATCCATTCCACCTGCTTTATATCCATTCCACCTGCTCTATATCCATTCCACCTGCTCCTATATCCATTCTACCTGCTCTATATCGATTCTACCTGCTCTATATCCATTCCACCTGCTCTATATCCATTCCACCTGCTCTATATCTATTCCACCTGCTCTATATCCATTCCACCTGCTCTATATCCATTCCACCTGCTCTATATCCATTCCACCTGCTCTATATCCATTCCACCTGCTCTATATCCATTCCACCTGCTCCTATATACATTCTACCTGCTCAATATCTATTCCACCTGCTCTATATCCATTCCACCTGCTCTATATCCATTCCACCTGCTCTATATCGATTCTACCTGCTCTATATCCATTCCACCTGCTCTATATCCATTCCACCTGCTCCTATATCCATTCTTCCTGCTCTATATCCATTCCACCTGCTCTATATCCATTCCACCTGCTCTATATCCATTCCACCTGCTCTATATCCATTCCACCTGCTCCTATATCCATTCTACCTGCTCTATATCGATTCTACCTGCTCTATATCCATTCCACCTGCTCTATATCCATTCCACCTGCTCTATATCCATTCCACCTGCTCTATATCCATTCCACCTGCTCCTATATCCATTCTACCTGCTCTATATCGATTCTACCTTCTCTATATCCATTCCACCTGCTCTATATCCATTCCACCTGCTCTATATCTATTCCACCTGCTCTATATCCATTCCACCTGCTCTATATCCATTCCACCTGCTCTATATCCATTCCACCTGCTCTATATCCATTCCACCTGCTCTATATCCATTCCACCTGCTCCTATATACATTCTACCTGCTCAATATCTATTCCACCTGCTCTATATCCATTCCACCTGCTCTATATCCATTCCACCTGCTCTATATCGATTCTACCTGCTCTATATCCATTCCACGTGCTCTATATCCATTCCACCTGCTCTATATCCATTCCACCTGCTCCTATATACATTCTACCTGCTCAATATCTATTCCACCTGCTCTATATCCATTTCACCTGCTCTATATCCATTCCACCTGCTCTATATCCATTCCACCTGCTCTATATCCATTCCACCTGCTCCTATATCCATTCTACCTGCTCTATATCCATTCCACCTGCTCCTATATCCATTCTACCTGCTCTATATCGATTCTACCTGCTCTATATCCATTCCACCTGCTCTATATCCATTCCACCTGCTCTATATCCATTCCACCTGCTCCTATATACATTCTACCTGCTCTATATCTATTCCACCTGCTCTATATCCATTCCACCTCCCCTATATCCATTCTACCTGCTCTATATCGATTCTACCTGCTCTATATCCATTCCACCTGCTCTATATCCATTCCACCTGCTCCTATATCCATTCTACCTGCTCTATATCCATTCCACCTGCTCCTATATCCATTCTACCTGCTCTATATCCATTCCACCTGCTCTATATCCATTCCACCTGCTCTATATCCATTCCACCTGCTCTATATACATTCTACCTGCTCTATATCTATTCCACCTGCTCTATATCCATTCCACCTGCTCTATATCCATTCCACCTGCTCTATATCGATTCTACCTGCTCTATATCCATTCCACCTGCTCTATATCCATTCCACCTGCTCCTATATACATTCTACCTGCTCTATATCTATTCCACCTGCTCTATATCCATTCCACCTGCTCTATATCCATTCCACCTACTCCTATATCCATTCTACCTGCTCTATATCGATTCTACCTGCTCTATATCCATTCCACCTGCTCTATATCCATTCCACCTGCTCCTATATCCATTCTACCTGCTCTATATCCATTCCACCTGCTCCTATATCCATTCTACCTGCTCTATATCGATTCTACCTGCTCTATATCCATTCCACCTGCTCTATATCCATTCCACCTGCTCTATATCCATTCCACCTGCTCCTATATACATTCTACCTGCTCTATATCTATTCCACCTGCTCTATATCCATTCCACCTGCTCTATATCCATTCCACCTACTCCTATATCCATTCTACCTGCTCTATATCGATTCTACCTGCTCTATATCCATTCCACCTGCTCTATATCCATTCCACCTGCTCCTATATCCATTCTACCTGCTCTATATCCATTCCACCTGCTCCTATATCCATTCTACCTGCTCTATATCGATTCTACCTGCTCTATATCCATTCCACCTGCTCTATATCCATTCCACCTGCTCCTATATCCATTCTACCTGCTCTATATCCATTCCACCTGCTCCTATATCCATTCTACCTGCTCTATATCCATTCCACCTGCTCTATATCCATTCCACCTGCTCTATATCCATTCCACCTGCTCTATATCCATTCCACCTGCTCTATATCCATTCCACATGCTCTATATCCATTCCACCTGCTCTATATCCATTCCACCTGCTCCTATATACATTATACCTGCTCTATATCTATTCCACCTGCTCTGTATCCATTCCACCTGCTCTATATCCATTCCACCTGCTCCTATATCCATTCCACCTGCTCCTATATCCATTCTACCTGCTCTATATCGATTCTACCTGCTCTATATCAATTCTACCTGCTCTATATCCATTCCACCTGCTCTATATCCATTCCACCTGCTCTATATCCATTCCACCTGCTCTATATCCATTCCACCTGCTCTATATCCATTCCACCTGCTCTATATCCATTCCACCTGCCCCTATATCCATTCTACCTGCTCTATATCGATTCTACCTGCTCTATATCCATTCCATCTGCTCTATATCCATTCCACCTGCTCCTATATCCATTCTACCTGCTCTATATCCATTCCACCTGCTCTATATCCATTCCACCTGCTCTATATCCATTCCACCTGCTCCTATATCCATTCTACCTGCTCTATATCGATTCTACCTGCTCTATATCCATTCCACCTGCTCTATATCCATTCCACCTGCTCTATATCCATTCCACCTGCTCTATATCCATTCCACCTGCTCCTATATCCATTCTACCTGCTCTATATCGATTCTACCTGCTCTATATCCATTCCACCTGCTCTATATCCATTCCACCTGCTCTATATCTATTCCACCTGCTCTATATCCATTCCACCTGCTCTATATCCATTCCACCTGCTCCTATATACATTATACCTGCTCTATATCTATTCCACCTGCTCTGTATCCATTCCACCTGCTCTATATCCATTCCACCTGCTCCTATATACATTATACCTGCTCTATATCTATTCCACCTGCTCTGTATCCATTCCACCTGCTCTATATCCATTCCACCTGCTCCTATATCCATTCCACCTGCTCCTATATCCATTCTACCTGCTCTATATCGATTCTACCTGCTCTATATCAATTCTACCTGCTCTATATCCATTCCACCTGCTCTATATCCATTCCACCTGCTCTATATCCATTCCACCTGCTCTATATCCATTCCACCTGCTCTATATCCATTCCACCTGCTCTATATCCATTCCACCTGCTCCTATATCCATTCTACCTGCTCTATATCCATTCCACCTGCTCCTATATCCATTCTACCTGCTCTATATCGATTCTACCTGCTCTATATCCATTCCACCTGCTCTATATCCATTCCACCTGCTCTATATCCATTCCACCTGCTCCTATATACATTCTACCTGCTCTATATCTATTCCACCTGCTCTATATCCATTCCACCTGCTCTATATCCATTCCACCTACTCCTATATCCATTCTACCTGCTCAATATCTATTCCACCTGCTCTATATCCATTCCACCTGCTCTATATCCATTCCACCTGCTCTATATCGATTCTACCTGCTCTATATCCATTCCACGTGCTCTATATCCATTCCACCTGCTCTATATCCATTCCACCTGCTCCTATATACATTCTACCTGCTCAATATCTATTCCACCTGCTCTATATCCATTCCACCTGCTCTATATCCATTCCACCTGCTCTATATCCATTCCACCTGCTCTATATCCATTCCACCTGCTCCTATATCCATTCTACCTGCTCTATATCCATTCCACCTGCTCCTATATCCATTCTACCTGCTCTATATCGATTCTACCTGCTCTATATCCATTCCACCTGCTCTATATCCATTCCACCTGCTCTATATCCATTCCACCTGCTCCTATATACATTCTACCTGCTCTATATCTATTCCACCTGCTCTATATCCATTCCACCTGCTCTATATCCATTCCACCTACTCCTATATCCATTCTACCTGCTCTATATCGATTCTACCTGCTCTATATCCATTCCACCTGCTCTATATCCATTCCACCTGCTCCTATATCCATTCTACCTGCTCTATATCCATTCCACCTGCTCCTATATCCATTCTACCTGCTCTATATCCATTCCACCTGCTCTATATACATTCTACCTGCTCTATATCTATTCCACCTGCTCTATATCCATTCCACCTGCTCTATATCCATTCCACCTGTTCTATATCGATTCTACCTGCTCTATATCCATTCCACCTGCTCTATATCCATTCCACCTGCTCCTATATACATTCTACCTGCTCTATATCTATTCCACCTGCTCTGTATCCATTCCACCTGCTCTATATCCATTCCACCTGCTCTATATCCATTCCACCTGCTCTATATCGATTCTACCTGCTCTATATCCATTCCACCTGCTCTATATCCATTCCACCTGCTCCTATATACATTCTACCTGCTCTATATCTATTCCACCTGCTCTGTATCCATTCCACCTGCTCTATATCCATTCCACCTGCTCCTATATCCATTCCACCTGCTCTATATCCATTCCACCTGCTCTATATCCATTCCACCTGCTCTATATCCATTCCACCTGCTCCTATATCCATTCTACCTGCTCTATATCTATTCCACCTGCTCTATATCCATTCCACCTGCTCTATATCCATTCCACCTGCTCTATATCGATTCTACCTGCTCTATATCCATTCCACCTGCTCTATATCCATTCCACCTGCTCTATATCCATTCCACCTGCTCTATATCCATTCCACCTGCTCCTATATACATTCTACCTGCTCTATATCTATTCCACCTGCTCTATATCCATTCCACCTGCTCTATATCCATTCCACCTACTCCTATATCCATTCTACCTGCTCTATATCGATTCTACCTGCTCTATATCCATTCCACCTGCTCTATATCCATTCCACCTGCTCCTATATCCATTCTACCTGCTCTATATCCATTCCACCTGCTCCTATATCCATTCTACCTGCTCTATATCCATTCCACCTGCTCTATATCCATTCCACCTGCTCTATATCCATTCCACCTGCTCTATATACATTCTACCTGCTCTATATCTATTCCACCTGCTCTATATCCATTCCACCTGCTCTATATCCATTCCACCTGCTCTATATCGATTCTACCTGCTCTATATCCATTCCACCTGCTCTATATCCATTCCACCTGCTCCTATATACATTCTACCTGCTCTATATCTATTCCACCTGCTCTGTATCCATTCCACCTGCTCTATATCCATTCCACCTGCTCTATATCCATTCCACCTGCTCTATATCGATTCTACCTGCTCTATATCCATTCCACCTGCTCTATATCCATTCCACCTGCTCCTATATACATTATACCTGCTCTATATCTATTCCACCTGCTCTGTATCCATTCCACCTGCTCTATATCCATTCCACCTGCTCCTATATCCATTCCACCTGCTCCTATATCCATTCTACCTGCTCTATATCGATTCTACCTGCTCTATATCAATTCTACCTGCTCTATATCCATTCCACCTGCTCTATATCCATTCCACCTGCTCTATATCCATTCCACCTGCTCTATATCCATTCCACCTGCTCTATATCCATTCCACCTGCTCTATATCCATTCCACCTGCCCCTATATCCATTCTACCTGCTCTATATCGATTCTACCTGCTCTATATCCATTCCACCTGCTCTATATCCATTCCACCTGCTCTATATCCATTCCACCTGCTCTATATCCATTCCACCTGCTCCTATATCCATTCTACCTGCTCTATATCGATTCTACCTGCTCTATATCCATTCCACCTGCTCTATATCCATTCCACCTGCTCTATATCTATTCCACCTGCTCTATATCCATTCCACCTGCTCTATATCCATTCCACCTGCTCTATATCCATTCCACCTGCTCTATATCCATTCCACCTGCTCTATATCCATTCCACCTGCTCCTATATACATTCTACCTGCTCAATATCTATTCCACCTGCTCTATATCCATTCCACCTGCTCTATATCCAATCCACCTGCTCTATATCGATTCTACCTGCTCTATATCCATTCCACCTGCTCTATATCCATTCCACCTGCTCCTATATCCATTCTTCCTGCTCTATATCCATTCCACCTGCTCTATATCCATTCCACCTGCTCTATATCCATTCCACCTGCTCTATATCCATTCCACCTGCTCCTATATCCATTCTACCTGCTCTATATCGATTCTACCTGCTCTATATCCATTCCACCTGCTCTATATCCATTCCACCTGCTCTATATCCATTCCACCTGCTCTATATCCATTCCACCTGCTCCTATATCCATTCTACCTGCTCTATATCGATTCTACCTGCTCTATATCCATTCCACCTGCTCTATATCCATTCCACCTGCTCTATATCTATTCCACCTGCTCTATATCCATTCCACCTGCTCTATATCCATTCCACCTGCTCTATATCCATTCCACCTGCTCTATATCCATTCCACCTGCTCTATATCCATTCCACCTGCTCCTATATACATTCTACCTGCTCAATATCTATTCCACCTGCTCTATATCCATTCCACCTGCTCTATATCCATTCCACCTGCTCTATATCGATTCTACCTGCTCTATATCCATTCCACGTGCTCTATATCCATTCCACCTGCTCTATATCCATTCCACCTGCTCCTATATACATTCTACCTGCTCAATATCTATTCCACCTGCTCTATATCCATTCCACCTGCTCTATATCCATTCCACCTGCTCTATATCCATTCCACCTGCTCCTATATCCATTCTACCTGCTCTATATCGATTCTACCTGCTCTATATCCATTCCACCTGCTCTATATCCATTCCACCTGCTCCTATATCCATTCTACCTGCTCTATATCGATTCTACCTGCTCTATATCCATTCCACCTGCTCTATATCCATTCCACCTGCTCTATATCTATTCCACCTGCTCTATATCCATTCCACCTGCTCTATATCCATTCCACCTGCTCTATATCCATTCCACCTGCTCCTATATCCATTCTACCTGCTCTATATCGATTCTACCTGCTCTATATCCATTCCACCTGCTCTATATCCATTCCACCTGCTCTATATCTATTCCACCTGCTCTATATCCATTCCACCTGCTCTATATCCATTCCACCTGCTCTATATCCATTCCACCTACTCCTATATCCATTCTACCTGCTCTATATCGATTCTACCTGCTCTATATCCATTCCACCTGCTCTATATCCATTCCACCTGCTCTATATCCATTCCACCTGCTCTATATCCATTCCACCTGCTCCTATATCCATTCTACCTGCTCTATATCGATTCTACCTGCTCTATATCCATTCCACCTGCTCTATATCCATTCCACCTGCTCTATATCTATTCCACCTGCTCTATATCCATTCCACCTGCTCTATATCCATTCCACCTGCTCTATATCCATTCCACCTGCTCTATATCCATTCCACCTGCTCTATATCCATTCCACCTGCTCCTATATACATTCTACCTGCTCAATATCTATTCCACCTGCTCTATATCCATTCCACCTGCTCTATATCCATTCCACCTGCTCTATATCGATTCTACCTGCTCTATATCCATTCCACCTGCTCTATATCCATTCCACCTGCTCCTATATCCATTCTTCCTGCTCTATATCCATTCCACCTGCTCTATATCCATTCCACCTGCTCTATATCCATTCCACCTGCTCTATATCCATTCCACCTGCTCTATATCCATTCCACCTGCTCCTATATCCATTCTACCTGCTCTATATCGATTCTACCTGCTCTATATCCATTCCACCTGCTCTATATCCATTCCACCTGCTCTATATCCATTCCACCTGCTCTATATCCATTCCACCTGCTCCTATATCCATTCTACCTGCTCTATATCGATTCTACCTGCTCTATATCCATTCCACCTGCTCTATATCCATTCCACCTGCTCTATATCTATTCCACCTGCTCTATATCCATTCCACCTGCTCTATATCCATTCCACCTGCTCTATATCCATTCCACCTGCTCTATATCCATTCCACCTGCTCTATATCCATTCCACCTGCTCCTATATACATTCTACCTGCTCAATATCTATTCCACCTGCTCTATATCCATTCCACCTGCTCTATATCCATTCCACCTGCTCTATATCGATTCTACCTGCTCTATATCCATTCCACGTGCTCTATATCCATTCCACCTGCTCTATATCCATTCCACCTGCTCCTATATACATTCTACCTGCTCAATATCTATTCCACCTGCTCTATATCCATTCCACCTGCTCTATATCCATTCCACCTGCTCTATATCCATTCCACCTGCTCTATATCCATTCCACCTGCTCCTATATCCATTCTACCTGCTCTATATCCATTCCACCTGCTCCTATATCCATTCTACCTGCTCTATATCGATTCTACCTGCTCTATATCCATTCCACCTGCTCTATATCCATTCCACCTGCTCCTATATACATTCTACCTGCTCTATATCTATTCCACCTGCTCTATATCCATTCCACCTGCTCTATATCCATTCCACCTACTCCTATATCCATTCTACCTGCTCTATATCGATTCTACCTGCTCTATATCCATTCCACCTGCTCTATATCCATTCCACCTGCTCCTATATCCATTCTACCTGCTCTATATCCATTCCACCTGCTCCTATATCCATTCTACCTGCTCTATATCCATTCCACCTGCTCTATATCCATTCCACCTGCTCTATATCCATTCCACCTGCTCTATATACATTCTACCTGCTCTATATCTATTCCACCTGCTCTATATCCATTCCACCTGCTCTATATCCATTCCACCTGCTCTATATCGATTCTACCTGCTCTATATCCATTCCACCTGCTCTATATCCATTCCACCTGCTCCTATATACATTCTACCTGCTCTATATCTATTCCACCTGCTCTATATCCATTCCACCTGCTCTATATCCATTCCACCTACTCCTATATCCATTCTACCTGCTCTATATCGATTCTACCTGCTCTATATCCATTCCACCTGCTCTATATCCATTCCACCTGCTCCTATATCCATTCTACCTGCTCTATATCCATTCCACCTGCTCCTATATCCATTCTACCTGCTCTATATCGATTCTACCTGCTCTATATCCATTCCACCTGCTCTATATCCATTCCACCTGCTCTATATCCATTCCACCTGCTCCTATATACATTCTACCTGCTCTATATCTATTCCACCTGCTCTATATCCATTCCACCTGCTCTATATCCATTCCACCTACTCCTATATCCATTCTACCTGCTCTATATCGATTCTACCTGCTCTATATCCATTCCACCTGCTCTATATCCATTCCACCTGCTCCTATATCCATTCTACCTGCTCTATATCCATTCCACCTGCTCCTATATCCATTCTACCTGCTCTATATCGATTCTACCTGCTCTATATCCATTCCACCTGCTCTATATCCATTCCACCTGCTCCTATATCCATTCTACCTGCTCTATATCCATTCCACCTGCTCCTATATCCATTCTACCTGCTCTATATCCATTCCACCTGCTCTATATCCATTCCACCTGCTCTATATCCATTCCACCTGCTCTATATCCATTCCACCTGCTCTATATCCATTCCACATGCTCTATATCCATTCCACCTGCTCTATATCCATTCCACCTGCTCCTATATACATTATACCTGCTCTATATCTATTCCACCTGCTCTGTATCCATTCCACCTGCTCTATATCCATTCCACCTGCTCCTATATCCATTCCACCTGCTCCTATATCCATTCTACCTGCTCTATATCGATTCTACCTGCTCTATATCAATTCTACCTGCTCTATATCCATTCCACCTGCTCTATATCCATTCCACCTGCTCTATATCCATTCCACCTGCTCTATATCCATTCCACCTGCTCTATATCCATTCCACCTGCCCCTATATCCATTCTACCTGCTCTATATCGATTCTACCTGCTCTATATCCATTCCATCTGCTCTATATCCATTCCACCTGCTCCTATATCCATTCTACCTGCTCTATATCCATTCCACCTGCTCTATATCCATTCCACCTGCTCTATATCCATTCCACCTGCTCTATATCCATTCCACCTGCTCCTATATCCATTCTACCTGCTCTATATCGATTCTACCTGCTCTATATCCATTCCACCTGCTCTATATCCATTCCACCTGCTCTATATCCATTCCACCTGCTCTATATCCATTCCACCTGCTCCTATATCCATTCTACCTGCTCTATATCGATTCTACCTGCTCTATATCCATTCCACCTGCTCTATATCCATTCCACCTGCTCTATATCTCTTCCACCTGCTCTATATCCATTCCACCTGCTCTATATCCATTCCACCTGCTCTATATCCATTCCACCTGCTCTATATCCATTCCACCTGCTCTATATACATTCTACCTGCTCAATATCTATTCCACCTGCTCTATATCCATTCCACCTGCTCTATATCCATTCCACCTGCTCTATATCGATTCTACCTGCTCTATATCCATTCCACGTGCTCTATATCCATTCCACCTGCTCTATATCCATTCCACCTGCTCCTATATACATTCTACCTGCTCAATATCTATTCCACCTGCTCTATATCCATTCCACCTGCTCTATATCCATTCCACCTGCTCTATATCCATTCCACCTGCTCCTATATCCATTCTACCTGCTCTATATCCATTCCACCTGCTCCTATATCCATTCTACCTGCTCTATATCGATTCTACCTGCTCTATATCCATTCCACCTGCTCTATATCCATTCCACCTGCTCTATATCCATTCCACCTGCTCCTATATACATTCTACCTGCTCTATATCTATTCCACCTGCTCTATATCCATTCCACCTGCTCTATATCCATTCCACCTACTCCTATATCCATTCTACCTGCTCTATATCGATTCTACCTGCTCTATATCCATTCCACCTGCTCTATATCCATTCCACCTGCTCCTATATCCATTCTACCTGCTCTATATCCATTCCACCTGCTCCTATATCCATTCTACCTGCTCTATATCCATTCCACCTGCTCTATATCCATTCCACCTGCTCTATATCCATTCCACCTGCTCTATATACATTCTACCTGCTCTATATCTATTCCACCTGCTCTATATCCATTCCACCTGCTCTATATCCATTCCACCTGCTCTATATCGATTCTACCTGCTCTATATCCATTCCACCTGCTCTATATCCATTCCACCTGCTCCTATATACATTCTACCTGCTCTATATCTATTCCACCTGCTCTGTATCCATTCCACCTGCTCTATATCCATTCCACCTGCTCTATATCCATTCCACCTGCTCTATATCGATTCTACCTGCTCTATATCCATTCCACCTGCTCTATATCCATTCCACCTGCTCCTATATACATTCTACCTGCTCTATATCTATTCCACCTGCTCTGTATCCATTCCACCTGCTCTATATCCATTCCACCTGCTCCTATATCCATTCCACCTGCTCTATATCCATTCCACCTGCTCTATATCCATTCCACCTGCTCTATATCCATTCCACCTGCTCCTATATCCATTCTACCTGCTCTATATCTATTCCACCTGCTCTATATCCATTCCACCTGCTCTATATCCATTCCACCTGCTCTATATCGATTCTACCTGCTCTATATCCATTCCACCTGCTCTATATCCATTCCACCTGCTCTATATCCATTCCACCTGCTCTATATCCATTCCACCTGCTCCTATATACATTCTACCTGCTCTATATCTATTCCACCTGCTCTATATCCATTCCACCTGCTCTATATCCATTCCACCTACTCCTATATCCATTCTACCTGCTCTATATCGATTCTACCTGCTCTATATCCATTCCACCTGCTCTATATCCATTCCACCTGCTCCTATATCCATTCTACCTGCTCTATATCCATTCCACCTGCTCCTATATCCATTCTACCTGCTCTATATCCATTCCACCTGCTCTATATCCATTCCACCTGCTCTATATCCATTCC
>CAKOGF010000084.1:0-22858 GCA_933228935.1 Pemphredon lugubris
AGAAGTTTTTATAATGCGCCGTTCTTGGACGTATTTCAAGCAGTATCGTTCTCAAGAAATGGATATAATACAGTTTTAGAGGCATCTAAGCGCTTCGCCCGTGCGCTGAAAACTGATCGTTGAAAATTTTCTATAGAACGATAAATTGAACAATGAATTGTAATGCAAATCAAGAGAACAGTATATAGCGAATGCAATGTAGTGTATCATAATTGAAAAATATGGAAATCAAACTATCAAAATTCTGCAAAGAACGATTGAAATGTAATATTCGGTGGAATTATTACGTCACTTACCCGTTCTCTTATTTCGATCTTATTTTGAAAAATTCTTTCCTTTTTCATTTAAATCACATCATCAATTGTCAATCAATCTGAATGTATGACTAACAATACGGGCTTCTGCATTACTACTTATAATGGATATTCAAATCTCGATAGTCGAATTTTGTAAAACTAATTATTACCTTGCAATAGACACTGCCGTAGATAAAGGAAAATTGATGGTACCCTTCGTTAGTTACAAATGATTAATTATCTAATGTTGGTAAGATAATCGATAATTGATAAGTAGCAGACAATTTAAAAGATAACCAATATTCGTACAACACAAGTACTATTTCATTTATTTAAATTATTATCAAGAAATGAATTTGTAAAATAAAAGGATTTGTATATCAAATTTGCTTCAAGGAAGTATTTCTTGTCACGGTGTTGGCAAGCTACAAGTGTGTTACGTATAAGTTATACATATATGACTGACAAACTATAATTATTATTTGGTCGCAAAACCAGCTAAACATTATGTGTATGTATGTATGTATGTTTGTATGTATGTATGTATGTACTTGGAACTACTGATTTCTATTGCAGTAAGCGCGTGGCGCTATTTCATAGTAAAGAATAATCCAACTATATTTGTGTCCGTTGTTTCTACCTTCCCGCTTGACCTAATGTTACAATTTTTCCAATTTCCCTAATTTGTTATTTTTTCCGTCATCAGAAACTTGGAAAGAATAGGACTAAATGGGTGATAAATATTATCTTCCTTGCCACCCCCACAGACAATCCATGGACGGATGTTTTAATCTACATCGCGAACGACTATCCGAGCATATACTTCAGTTTTAATTATGACAGTTAGAACGCAGTTCGTAAAGTGCATGCTGTATGTTGTATTATATTTAACAATATGCTTTCTCTTGTTAGAGTTGAGAAGAAGTTTTTACAGAGTACAGCAGTCAAGTACAACAACGACTTTTATAAAGATTAATCGGTCAAAGCAGAAATGTCTCTCAACCGTGTCTCAGATATCTACAAATCCAGGAAATCTGGAGATAAAACTTTTAGAACGTGACGAAATGAATGGACAATCTATTAATTTGCAGGTAAGCTAAGAACCCCGCCAATAATTCACGTTATCAACACGTAGTAAATATTATGCATTTCTTCTTCATGGTACTTTTGGCAGGAAAGTTCAACAATACTCCAACAAGTTTCAGATGTATGTATGAAATATAAATTAAAGACTCCTTTAACAAGGAGAAATTTTTTATACAACTCCAAGCACAAATCTTTGTATTGTTGGATAAGAAAAGTAGCTTCGACAAGCTTCACAAAATTATTTTCTGATATGAGTAATCGTCGAGTTACGCACAATTATTACAGGTGAACAATTCTTTCTATTCAATGTTGACTAATTTCTGATGTAATTTGTGAAAATTCCGCAGGGAAGTGGACATTCTAGCTCCTCAAAGTTTAAAGAAGCTACGGGTTATCGTAAATGATAGAAAAACTTTTAAATTCCTAATTGTGAGACATCCTTTTCAGCGGCTCGTTTCGTCGTACAGGCAATACTTTCTCATTATTAGAAAAAGAATGGTTCAGTCAATTTGATGTATTACTTCCATTTCGTTCAATATTCTGAATTCTTTAGAGATCGTATAGAAGACAATACTAAACATACCGCCCAGTCTTGGGTATACGTTAAACAAATATTTCATCATACAAGACCAGAATTGTTTCGTTCTAATACGACGACCGGCAACTTGCACCAAAAAATTTTTACCCGCGACAAAAGGTAAACTACCAACCTCAACAGAACAACAATCGACTATTGTTAATCGTGACGTTTATTATGTTTTTTCTTGAAGATTAAAAATAGTTCCCACTTTTAAAGAATTTTTGGAATGGCTGCTACTGTATTCTAAAGAAGACGACGTTCATTGGAACCAATATTATACGCATTGCGCTCTGTGCGACGTAAAATACAATTATATCTTGAAGTTGGATGATTACACGTACGGTCAAATCAATTATATTTTTTCGAAATTTGGTTTGGATAAAAGTAAAGTGTACTTGCCAAAATTGGAAGAAACGCGTGGCGGGTACACCGACTTCGGCAGAACGTGCAAATACTTTGCAACTTTAACGCACGATATCGTTTTAAAGTTGTACCACAGATACAAAATTGACTTCGAAATGTATAATTATGATTTAGACAGGTACATGTTTTGCGCAAATGGAAAAGCTTAGGATTCATATGTTGTATCTCGGAGATGAAATATGGCATTGTCTAATGTACGAAAAAATGTGTTTATTCCTTTTATATAAAAATGTACAGGTACACTTCACAAAGTGACACACTAAAAACATAATAACACCATGTATTCTCGTAAACGTTTGTAGAATTTGAAAGGCTCAATGCAAAGAAAAAGACGGTATGTTGGAAAATAAATAAAAATAACTGTTGTCTATATTTATTTTTATAGCATGTCACTGTGCGTACCTCGGACTTGTATGATCACTTAACGATCACTTTTGTATTCTTCTTCGAACTGAATTTATAACAGAGCTATTCCAAAAAACACAGAATAACTTGGATTTATCGACTACTGGATTCCGTACGTATGCGTGTACGCTGTTTGTACCACACGCGCGCGCGTGTCATTTTTTTATCAAATGTAATGCAATACCAGTGATAACATTCTCTTAGATTAATTGGTAAATTACGAGTAGCATACTGTAATTAGCATTCATGTTTATAATTTCCTTGACCTTTTTACTGAAATATCATCGAATACCAAGGAAACATCTCATTTTGAGACTACGGCTGGTTGTGTATTATCGGCATACACAATCAAACAATCGTCATCCTCCAAAGTCTTATGGGATGTAGGTACCAATTTTTTATTTTCCACCTTTGCCGTTGAATCGACGATATTTTCATTATTCGCGTCCTCCTCAATAATGCGAATGTCATTATCATCTGCATTAGTTTCCACTTTTCGCTTTTTCTGAGATATAGAATCATCGGACGTTTCAGGTTTACGTTTCTTCGCTACATCCCCACTTTGCTGCGGGAGAACAGTTTCTGTTTCAACTGCTACAACTTCATCGTCAGTCTGATAATCCACCTAAATATATTTTTTCATTTAGATGCGGATTAGTGGGAGAAAAGTGATGTCTCTTGCACGAAAGAGAAATACATGTATGTGTATTGACACAAGACACAGGATACTGTACTTACCCGGCCATTCGATGTAGATGGTTTGGCCAAATCATTATCTTCCTTTGGTTTCAGATCTTTCTCATCAGCTAGAACGAGGAAGTCGGGGCTCTCGCTTTTTAAGCCCGGCTTCTCTCTGTACACCACGGTTATAGTCAAGGAGTAATTTTGGTGGAAATCGTCCACTTTAAGAATAGTTCCATCTTTAATTCCTAGTTCTTCCAACAGTTTGCCATTATTTTGCTCAGTTTCTCCTTCTTCGCTGCTAATGACCACGGTGCCAGTACCATCTATCATTACATCGGGTGCAATCATATTCAACCGGCTTTTTAATACTACTTCGTCTAATTCACTGATTGTCATTTTAGATGTATCTACGGCTAATACAGCTTGCGGCGTTGGTGCGCATACATAGCATTTTGGATTTGGTGGATTTACATTTTTTTCTGGCACCAATAACTGATTTCGGTGATTCATTTTTGAACGCAAATAAACAGATCTACATACTTTGAAGTTGTTTTCAAGAATTCGAAATGCGTGTAAAACAACTAACCCAGCAATTATTGCATTCGATGTTGCGATTGCTGGAATTATATTTCCTGCCATAGCTATGAAAATAACACAGGTCCGTTAGCGCATCGAAACTCCTCTATGCCTGAACAAAGATTAATGTATAATGCGTGCAATTGAACAGAAAAAAATCCATTACTCACACTTTATGTCGAATCTCGTTTTCTGTGCTATACCAAAAATATAAGCTCGTATATTAGCACATGCTGCAACGAAATCCATACAACTTTGATCATCCTTATCCCAGACAAGATTATGGTTCGCACCCGATTTCGATTCTTCTGTTGTTAGAGCTTTGTACAAGTTTTTCAGTGAGTCGGCAAACATTGCGCCACACTTAGATATACTCCAGCGTTGTTGATCTTTTAAACCAGGTTCATTAACATCTTTACTACATCCAGGCACTACAAAATGAAACATTTTAAGTTCATCTCTTTCCGTTGAGTCTATTCAAAATTTAGTACACCAATTGCACACAACGCACCTGCATCTGGCAATTCTTTCCAATTCAAAGGAGTTGGTGCTCTTCGTTTTTTCCACAAGTTTTCCATACTAAGCAAATATTTAATATCATCTCGAAATAATTTATTGAACAACTTCTCTGGATCATAACTGCAAGACTGTGCCCAAGTTCTGGTTGAGAGCCTATTAACGTTTCCCTCATCATTTGATTCCGAGTTTAAAGCACTTTCTCCAGCCGTATCTGTAAAGTCCGAAAATTGAATATATCATTCTCATTTTTTTGAATTTGTACTAAATTTTTTCTGTTGTACATTCTCCGTACCCGATGCTTCTGGATCAGCGGTATCCGGGGAAACGTCCTGATCGGGATCATCTTCGCCAAATAACTGGCTGAAATTTATAAATACTTCCTTACATCACTCCCTACATGATAACTGATAAAAGTATTTTTAATGATACCCACTTGAACAGATGCTTTGCCCAGACTATACAATGAATCGGTTCGCTTGGGGTATTACGAATCGTACAACCAGGGAAAGTCTTTTGCGCAGCTTTTGGCGTACATTCGTAACATTGACTCAATCCTTTCTTTATAAGCTCTACCTGTCCTTCGTACCCGGCTGTACCAGATTCAATTAACGGTATATCTGCTGCTAGGCACAGTCTGTTTACATGATTTCTGGCTGCTCTATTATCAAGCGCGTTCATGACAAATGTGAACTTTTTAAAAAATGTTACCCCAAAGTCTGGACTGCAAATAGATACATACGGATGCAAAACCAAGCAGCAAAAAATCTTGATGTTTATAATTGATTGACACATTTTAATTAATCATACTTTAGATATCTAAAGGTACCTACGATGTAATACTGTCATGATAATGTACTATTTTAGCATCTGGGTTAAATAGTAAAGCAGTTTCGCGTGCAACGTCAGCTTTTGACTTTCCCACGTGTTTCTTTTGAAATAAAAATTGCCTATTTAAATTGCTAACATCAATTGTGTCTAAATCAATCTGGAAAAAAGTATATTCATTAATACATATACAGTAAGTTGTCGTGATTTTATATGCAAATTGTTAAAAAAAAAAAATTATACCATTTCCATGGTATAATAATGATAATAATAAAAAAGTAATAATAATATTATGCGGTCAAGATGTTTAAGTCTAAACATCTAAAGTCTAGAGTCTAAACATTTTGAAAAACGCCGATCTCTTTTGAAAGAGCGTAAAGGTTAAAACCGAAATCAGAATTTATTGATTGTATTATAACTAAGACTTACGATTTCGATGTTAGTGAACCCCGTCATGACGAGATTTTTAAGTATCTCGCACCCGATTCCACCGGCACCCACGATAAGTACCTTACTTTGCAATATAGCATTTTGTAAATCTTCCCGGAACACACCGTTAATACTAGCCGCCATTTTTCAGGTTACACAGATGCAACAGACGACTCGACGCTACGCACCACTACGCTGGCAACTAGTGGCAACTAGTGGCAACTGGTGGCAACAGTGCACAACGATGGCAACTCTGACTATAGACAACTATGGATGCCTCTAGTCACCTCTAGTCTGCTCTATTCACCTCTATTTTGTCAGGGGAGCGAAAACTTTTCCCTTGACGGACCGACGACACTATTTTGTTCGCCATCTACAATTTTGAAATGGGAGAAAATGAAATCCAATAAGCGGGCCATTCAAATAGGCGCACATTGTCACTGATTGTCACCAAATCACGTACTTGATCGGGTCGGATAAGAGTTCATTCGCGTGCATTATTTACGAATATATTTAATAGTCATTTTTTTAACCAATACACACAGAATTACACACTGTGTTTTGCGCACCCAACTTTGAGACGTCACAACTAAAATATAATGCAGACACTAGAGTTTATTTATCGAGATTGCGACTGGTTCAGCTTTGTGCTCCTTGCTGTCATGGTCGCTTGGATTGAATGGCGTCGACTAGTAGTCAGTTGTGGTCAGATGTGGTCAGATGTCAGATGACTTTATCGTGACAGTGATCATTGATGGGCATTCAATATTTGCAAAAGCTACCCTTATTAAAATGTCTGGTATTAGCGAACGTACGTACGTACGTATTGCTTACATATGTAGCCACATGATATAAGTAAAAAAGAAAAGAAGAGTGTCCGTCAAGGACAGTTTCCGAGAGTATCCAATAACAGCTATATAACAACAGAACACTACACCGTAATATTTCTATATAGTGAATTTCGTGAAACACATTATGTATACACATGTATGCATGTATACATGTCCGTGCACAAATATATGTATATACTGGATGCGATCGCCTTATAACTTTTTATAACCGTAGTTTCCAAGTAAACAGTACATTTAACCTGCTATGTTTCAGAAATGTCTACGTTATGCAAAAAACAGCGAAAATTTTAGTGGCTAAATATCGAAAATTAAATGTACTTTATACTTTCTTGATTTTCAACTAATGACCAAGTTTACCATTATGAGCCTGTTTGTGCGTTGCCCTGGTCTGTACTGTGGTAGAGAACTGTTGTCCGATGGAAATTGGAGTGATTGCGGTACATGTCCTCGGGGATTCAGGACAAACTCGTTATCGGCGTGCGTGCCCTGTGACGACGCTCCAATGTTTTACGATTGGCTTTACCTTGGGTTCATGGCACTACTGGCATTAGTTTTACATTGGTTTTGTATTGATATGGTATCCATGAGACGCAACATACCCAAGGAAGTGATTGCATTGCATTTGTCGGCATTGTGTGAGGTGGTCGCTGCGTCTTTAATTACATTGCAAGTTACCGACCCCATAGGTGCATTTTGGATTAAATCGTGTAGACCGACAAAACTTTCCGATTGGTATACATTGTTGCACAACCCAAGTCCAAACTATGAGGATACCCTACACTGTACCCAAGAAGCTGTCTATCCTCTGTTAGTAATTACCAAAAGTGGTCAGATTTGTTCACACATTTTGCGGAGCGATTAATTGACTTCTTAATTTTTAGGTATACTATGGTCTTTGTTTTCTATTCCCTAGGAATAGTGATTATGTTATTAGTCAGGCCACTTATAGTTGGAAAATTTATGCCAGAGCAAGGGAAATTATCGATTTACGCTGCCCTTTACTTTTATCCAATCTTGGCCTTGTTGCACGCGGTTGGCAGTGGCCTGATATGTGAGTAAAACAATGCAGTTGGTTGGGTTTAGATTAGATTAAGTGGTAGAATACCTTCCTCAAAATAGTATTTATATTCTTACAGATTATTCATTCCCATATATTACCATTACTTTGTCAGTCTTGTCTAGCGCTGTTCACTTTGCCTTCAAATTGAACCAGGTGGGCATTTCGTAATATACAAATCTCATTACATTCAAAATGGAATCTCTATCTATACACCGATGTTGACACATGTTTCATGTCCACAGACAATGAAGTCACTATTACTAAGCTCTGTATCGAATACAAAAAATGTGATAGTTATTTTGGGTCATTGGTTGTTACATGGATATGGTATAATGGCTGTTGCGACTCTCCGTGGACTTAGTATCCATCCTGCAATGCTTGCATTAGTTCCTTTACCTGCGTTCTTCTATATTCTTACAGCAAGGTTTACAGATCCACATAAACTTCAATTCGAATAAAAACTTGTAAACTAAATGGGACGCAAACGTGTTTTCCTACCATAATTATCGTAATCATCCTCATCATCAGTCTTATTCGAAAATAAAGAATCATGGGTCATCATAATAATTATACTTGTTGTACTTTTTCTTTGCTGTAGCAGATTTAATGATACACACTGCATTTCACAAAAGCAATACAATAAATGCCATTAGTTGACACCGCGATTCACTCCTCGGCACAAACGTGTGATGTATACATAGTAAAGCATACTTCTTAACACCGCGATTAACTTCTCGGCACAAACGTCAATACCAACGTACTTTTAGGCGATATTGGTACTTGGTTCGATGGCAGTTTTGTCCTGTAATGTCAAATGCAGAGAAGGGTGTGTTAGTTTGGCAAAGCTGAAAATTCTTGAGAAAGAATGATTATTGATCACGAAGCAATTTCGTACTTGATAGTATCGCCTTGCTGAACATAGTTGGGACTGTGCGTCACGACATTAATCTCATCCGATATTTGCGGTATCGTTGATAGATCCACTATGGCAGGTTCTTCTCCCGCTTGGTAGGCTACCAAGTACCCGGGATTACCGCTTTTCAACCTACGCATTTTTCAAACTTTAAACCAGATATAACCGTATTGGAGATACATACTATGTACTTTAAAAAATAGAAAAGGATGTAACTTAGGATGTACATGCACATGTACATGCATACATACAGTTAATTCGTCTTGGTAACAGTGTTAAATATATGCATATATGTCGGATCGGCGGGTGTACGCGAGCGTGTATGCGTGTGTCGGCTAGCAAAGGCGAGGTTTGTTGAAAACAATTAAAAAGCAGTCAACTTAGGAGACAACGGATTTCTTAGTCGTTGGGTGTTCATCGTAACAAAACGTATGTATCTCCTTGTACTATGTATCACCGAACTATATTGGCAAATTACATATTGTAGTACCGTTACTACCCTTTTGTGAATCCCAATCATCCGACATATATGTACATATAAATACCATTAATGCGCATTAATGGTGCACATTAAACACCATTAGTGTGTCAACATTTCTGCTCTAAAGTAAGATTATTGCCGCATAAAACATAAAAAATTAGCCGCATGCTACATGTTAGTAAGTGGACTCACCAGCTCCTGCGTTGTATAGGAGTAAGCGTGGAACAAGGCAAATTAATATCTTCGGTTAGTATATTATAACGTACAATTAGCACAAGTGTGCGGGGTGTACGATATGTTTGGGGGCTACGTTTCATTGTCGGTACTACATCTAACATGAAAGACGATTGAAATAAATCATGGTAATCGTGATTTAGAATGACCTACCAACTTACACGAACAGCACTAACAGACACGAGAAATACTTGAATTATGTTAAACGAAATCTTAAATGAAGAAACAAATTTAATATTCTATTGCCAGGCTTATCGAGTCATTTCTCAAATTGAATGGGGATGTTATTGAAAACGGATGCTTGTAATGTACTATTCCACGTGTGACGGCACTTTCTTACCTAGTGTACACGAACACGCTTCCATTTACAGTCTTGGTCTTCGTCTCTCCGTGTAGGAATGTTAAACCACTTCGGGCTTTAGTCAAGGTTGCAAATGCATCTTTTGCAGACAGGGTATCGTTTAAGCTAAGGATCGGAGTTCCAGGTAAGAGGAGCATCATGAGAGTAATGCTGTCCGCTATGTCAGCAGGCATTCTATGTCTCAAGCTTAGCTTTTTGCCGTTCAGCTGAAACGTGAGTAATTGTATGAAATTGTTATTAATTAAAATCCTTACTGCTTTGGAGCCACTTACGTCCCAAGCAGGCCAAGAAGTCGAACCAAGCCACTGCGAGATACTTTTGTTTAGCGTTGTTGCATTTATATTACTATCTGCGGTATAAAGGAATTGAGAACTTTGTGGAAGATCGATTAACCGTTTTTTTTCATTGTAGACTTGCAAGATGTCTGCTCCGATGTCGTCTTGAAGGGCGAACAATCTGGGGAAGGAACGTTTCTATGCATAATATTTTTGCGCATAATTTCCAGCTTGGAAAATTTTCTACCACCCAACACATTCATCTTACCCTTTGCCCCCAGTCTCGTTACAAACTCGATCCCGCCACATCGATAGGACCGCAGCGTTTTCCGGCCGATCTCTCGTATAAGCGTGAATCAAGGATTCGTAATCATCAGTTTCAGTTGGAATAATGCTTCTAAATTCATCGCGGAGATTTACATCTTCGGTTAAATATCGTGTGTTGGACAACCGGAAACCACTGATACCCAATTTCAACCAGTGGGACAAAATATCCTACATTAAAAATAAATAGTCGTATAGTGTACATCAGTAGCCTCTTGAATTCTCATGTCAATATAATCTGGGAAATATCTTACAGCAAATTCTGTAACTACAATTGGATTATTATAATTCAACTCGGCTTGTGTCTTATTGGACTGATGTAGGTAGTACTGTCTTCTTTGTTCGTTCCACTCCCACGCCGAACCCCCATATATACTTAGCTATAATAAGAAGGTAGAAATATAGAAATTTGTCAAATATAAAATTGCTATTTCAATAAGAGCATCGCTAACCCAATTGTTTGGTGGAATACGTCTGCCATCGGAAGATGTCTTCCCATCGGCCCAAACATAATAGCTCGTGAATGGATCCTCTTTTTCTATAGACCGTTTAAACCATGGGTGTTCCACCGATGTATGACCAGGATCTAATTGGAGGACAATATGCTGCTCTCTTTCCTTTGCTGCTTTTACAAGAGCCTCCAGATCGGTCATGGTTCCCAGCTGGGGCTTAACAACCTTGAAATCTTCGATTTCTCCTGTGTTTGGACAATGTACAACCTATGTTACTTTAATCAAATTAGACAGATTTATAAGAAATGTATCATTATTCTGCAATGACGAGAGCGTGTATGCCCATCTGCATACCTGGTGCAGTTTCTCTAACAATCGACGCGAGGGATACAGCCTTGATATTCTGTTCCTTTAAAGTATCCAAGAGGGGTATTAAATCTTTCAAGTCGTGGCTAGGCAAATCCAAAGGATCTAATTGGACAATGGGACTCTCTTCCCACCATTCTTTAGGTTCAGGCGCAGAACATTTTGGAGCCATGACTATGATGGCTATAGCTCCAAGCAACATGGCAGCCCATAATAACCAAAAAGTGATGAATAAAAACCATCTCAACCGTACCCAAAAAGGGTCATTAGCAAATTTCATTAGCTCTTCTTTGCCCATTCCAGATAGAGTCTGTTTAACTGTTTCAATATCAATTTTGGTATCCCCGTTTTCAGATATAAATTTCACCTATTGTTAGAAATAGCAAATGTTAGATTTTTCTTTGCAGTTCAATTTTGCAAAATAGTTATTTTATATGGACAATTAAAGAACCAAAACAAAAATAATATCACAATACCAATTACCAAGGAAATATGTTGAAAACAATAAGCGTTTAAACGATGAATCATTACTAATAGTAATAGTAGTAATGGTAGTAGTAGTAGTGGTAGTAGTAGTAGTAGTAGTAGTAGTAGTAGTAGCAGTAGTAGTAATAATAATATTAATAATAATAACAATAATAGTAGTAGTACTAGTAGTAATGATACGAATAAGTAGAACTTGCAAGCAAAAGCCTAAGTAAATGTGTATGTGTATACATATGTATGTGTATAGTATATGTATAGGTAATTATACCAAATGCTTTAGGCGTGTCTCGATTCATAGAAAAACATTAAACTCGGAGAGCTTATTGACGTCACGTACCTCGGTTGCATCTTTAGTGGGAGATATTTTGCCCTCGTCTTTGAGCATTTTTTCCTGCGCCCCATCGTCAACTTCACCCTCGCCTTTCGGTTTGCCCATTATTTTATCGTCCCACTTGGAATCGTCGTCTGGCAGCGACTTGTACGTGGCAACCACTGCCGTTTCCTTTGCACTGCCGTTCGCTTCGGCGCTATCTAAATCCAACCTCCCACTCTCCATCGCGAAACACACAAGAGAAACCCAAGGACGCAACGGTTCTTTCTTTACTTAAATTTTGTCTGGCAACCTGGGGATGCGCAAACTTTCCCGTCGACCACAGTTTCGTGTAAAACGAAAAAAGATGCCCCTAACGGACTAAGATCTGCGACCGTGACCAGTTACCTCTTGACAATGGACGAATTTTGCACCCCTCAGTGAGATCTGGTTGGCTCTCACGCCCCTTTTTGACCCTCGATCCTAGCTATACACATATATAGAAGCGTATACGTGCATGATTTGTAGTTACCACTACTAATGTATCGCGCAATTCAGCAGTGCGCGCACACACACACACACATACACACACACAATAACTGAATCTAGGGCAATCAGGGGTGGCACTCTTAGAACTGAAATTCCATGGTTTTAAGCATTTTAAGTCGGATAAATTGGGGTAAATGCGATACCTTACTCGGTATACGTACTAATTGTAAGATGGAAGCAGCAAGTTATTTTTTCGGATTCTTAGAGAAATTAAATGTATGCCTTATACATAAAACCATAAATGCATGCATTCATACATTTGTCCTACGTACATAAATGCATAGCTACACGCATGCGGCTGCATGCGGCCCAACCCTACGTGTGCAGTCACGCGCAAGCGCACCCTGTGTATGTACGCGTGCACCGAGGCACAGTGTTCCAAAAAGAATTTTTAGGAGGACAAAATCATTTATTTATGAAATCATCTTCCATTTTTGGGTGCTTAGTTTTGCATTACGCTCTGTTTTTACATTGCGCATTTATAAAGTCCTTAAATCAATTGCTGAGTTCCAATGATATGTACTATTTAATTTCATTTATTTCTTTTTTTACAATGTTCATAACTTTAAGCAAATAGTTTTTTGGGCGGCCTCGACCAGTACTAGTTGATGATTGTAGTATGCTTTTATTGTGAGTTATAATTTTGTCTGTTATTTGTATAATGCTTTTTATATGTATATAAAAGGTTCTAAGATAAAAAGGAGCAGCTGGGGGCAACCAAATGACATAATATCGATAAGAGGACAAGTGGAGCTATTCAAAAACACTATCTTCAAGTATCTAAAAGTCTCTTCTTTCTTTTCCGGATCCATTAAAAACATAAAATGATAATACATTTCCTATGGATATTTTCTTCGTATGTCAGATCTATAGATAATGTCGAAGCTGACGAAAGTCGCGTCAGCTCACTGTTGAAACGGAGTGTGAATTAGCAGATTGGGCGTTTAAGGATATAGTTAAATTTGTTGGTCCTATTGACGTTGATTTGTTCGCTTCTTATAGTAATACGAAATGTTCAAAATTCATTTCTTGGCGAAAGCACCCGGAATCTGTAGCAATCGATGCTTTTACGGTGTCTGCGTCGATGTTAAATATCTATGCTTCTCCTCCTTTTGACAACGGACAAGGCTGAGGGCGTAATAGTGCTTCCTCTGTGGCCATCTGTGGTCCATTCAAACGTGGTTTTCACGCTTCAGTTCATTGTTAATTACCGAACAGTTTCGCTTGCTGATTGGCTCACCGCTGCACCTATCAAAACCGAGGATGTAGGGCCCACAGCCGACTCCATGTGTACGTGTGTGTGTGTGGAGCCCTGTATTCAGGACTCTACACGTGTGCAAAGTGTCTGTACAAGGAATCAGCTGTGGGCTCTATAGAATCCATGGTCGGCACCTGTCACACCACGCACCATACCATTTAGCACATATTTACTTTACGTACATGGCTTGAATCTCCAAACTCTTTTGACTGTACTAAGTGTATTACGGGTCGCTGATCACGAATCTGTAAACAAAATTTGGCGCTCGATTTTAGTTCCGGAGATATAAGCACTTAAAGTGCGGGTAATGACAGGTTAGGGCACCGCCATGTGTGGCTGCGGCACTGTCCGTACTTCTCGCTGTAGGCGTTTGGCAATTTTGCAAGTACGTATATACTTGCGCGCGCAACTGGAGTACGCCTCTCTTAATATACAAAAATATACGGTAACGATAAATATGCGGTAAATATACGGTAATGAGTATTACCTTTCGTTAAAAGCGGTTCGCGATAAATGTACAAAATCATACGTGACAATAATACGTCTTCTATTGTTTCTTATGTCGTTGAAATGGCAAAGCAAAGGATAGAATAAAATGAAATGCTGAAATGCTAAAGTGCTGAAATCCTGACGACAAGGAAAAAAAGTTTATCTTCACGATTTATATGTATATTTCTTTGTAACATACCTATATTTCAAATATTAGGCAATAACGCAACAATACATACTATATGTACATGTGTATACGTATATGTATATCTAATGGCAAGCTGTACTCGTGTATGTTTCGTTCACAGTACAAAAGTCAGATTCAGAAGTCAGTGTGCATATTCTAGTACCCACCAGGGTAATTGCTCCTGTTCCCTTTTCCCTTATTCGTCATTTAACGAGACCCAACGCACCCAAACGGGTCCCGTACGCTTTTTGGCTAACGATCACTGTCTTTTTCTTTCCCGGCACAGGTGAAACGTCAGTCGATGTTTCACAATTGACGGATCAAGTTTACGATACGGCGAGTCAAATCTCATTGTCGATATTGTTTTATTCGTCAATTGTAGGAGAGACAAAGTTTCGACGATGGATTAATACGAGTGTAGGAACGCACATCTTAGCGCGCGTGCGCGTTACACGTACATATAATAGAGTATAGAGAAAGAGAGAGAGAGAGATAAAGCGTACATTTGTATAGGATTGTTGGTAAAATTCAATAGAAACGTTGACACATTTGTCGAGTATTTACAATAGTAGGTGAATAGTTGAGTAGTTAAGTAGATAAACATGGCCAGCTTCGTGGATACACGATGAGAAAGGACAACACTGTGCTTCGAACTATGGACTCAGTTCTATTCGCTCTGTTTCTCCCTTCGATTTGCCTAGATCCTAGATCGAGTCAAGCGAAGCAAAGCAAAACGCACTAGGGTGCAATGAAAAAGGCTAGAATAGAATAGAATAGACCCGACACCGACATTCGAATTCGCTTTATAGTCCGTCGGTCTGCCCGAATGCTCATAGTAAATATTTACATAACTAGCAATCAAACTATGTATGTACGTAGGATGTATTCGATAAATTGATTCAACGATTCGCTTCCAATTTTTCATTAGAAACGATTGAATATTTGTATATTTGGTTTCTGCGGCAGGTACATACATATGTATATACATACTGCTCCCAGCTGTGCGCCACGCTATTAATATTTCGGTTCTGGTCGATCTGAATTGATCACAGATCTGAAACGGCTTTTCGTCGTGATTGTCGTACTATGTATGTATGGTATGTGTACTATGTATGTATACACGTTACAGGGAAACTAGAAGGCGGAGGATCATAAGTTTTTTAAGAATCTCCCGTCATACGTGTCGACGTTTTTTTATTTTAAATTGGGAGAAGCGCTGAACCAATTCGCAAAAAGTTGAGGAAATTAGTATACCGCACTCTGACATTACGTTTACTATGTAAATTCACTTATTACGATGAACACAATGGTAACGTGTTTTTGTTTGTTTTCTTTTGGACTGCCCGACAAGGCGAATCACCGATAAAAAATTGTATTATAAACCTTAATTCGTAAAGTAATTGTCTCGTGTTGGTAAGTTTGCAGATTGCCACTAATTGTCTCGCTCTCTCGAGCGATTCATTGTATTGGACCGTTGATATTTCAAAAGTTTAATTTAAACTAGAACACTGCCCGACACAGCGTAAAATGTCAAATACCTGCTACGCAAAATTCAAAACGTACGTATCGTTTAACAAGGTATCGTGGCCTCTTGTGTACGTACTGTTCGTCGATGAGATGAAGGCACAGGGGACGGTCCGAAGGCAAGAGTGGGTTCGCCTATCCCCACTTCCGACGCTCTTTTAGCCCGCCGTTTAACATAGTAGTACGAGTCCTATTTACGCGAGGGGCAGGTAAATCCTAGTTGGGGTAGTTTACAGGGTAACAAGTATTCTTTTCCTACGCCACCGCACGGTTGCTTTGTCCCACTCAGTCCCTAACCGTGTCGTTTGCTTTTTTTCGTCGGACTTTTCTGCACGAGTTTGTTAGTGTGCGTGGCAATTTGACCGATGTCGAAAATGCGTGTGCCCCGTCCATATGGTTGTATTGGAATAGGTAGGTCCCAAACGCTCCAACCAATCAGACAGCATTCTTCGCTGTGCCTTCTTCTCATCGACGAACAGTACTCACATCGGACTCTCATGCCTTCCCAAGCCGTAAAAGCTGCGGTTTCTCCTGCCATCCGTTTCATTTCTTTCGTTTCTCTCCCGGGTTCGACACGACGGTGTCACCGACGTAGTGCGGCTAGTCCTCGACTCTACAGTATACGTCCCCCTCTTTCCTTGGACCTCCTTTAGACACATACCCACACACGTGTGCACACAAACACACACATACACACATGCGCGCGGACACATAGCTCTCTATCAATACTGGTCGAAGCTGGCCATTCACAACGGTCTACCGTTGTCGTTATTATTAGAACAGAGCAAAGAGAATGGTTTCTTAAAAGTTCAGAACATACATACGTGTGACAGTGACATCGTGTCGAGCCACTGTTCATTCGGATCTATTCGAGGATAGGGTACGCGTACTACCTGTTTGCGTAATAGAAACCACCACGCGTGTGCATTTATCATTCGGCAATTCTCCAGTTAGATAACAGGGACTCCCGTCTATCGCTCGAATGCTTACTTTCATTCATATCGTACGCTTTTCTCTCCTAATGTCCTTGTAATTTGATCGTCCTAGGGGTACGTATATACCATACAATATCCCACGAAAAGCCTGCCCAAAGGAAAGATTTTAGTAGGTAGTATATCACTACCATTACCGTTACCCCGTGGGTGGTGAGTTGTTTACTTTCTACTGTTACATATGTATTCGCACCCCGAGGGGATAAAAGTACGTAGTAGTGGTGGTAGTGGTAGTGGTAGTAGTAGTAGTAGTAGTAGTAGTAGTAGTAGTAGTAGTAGTAGTAGTAGTAGTAGTAGTAGTAGTAGTAGTAGTAGTAGTAGTAGTAGTAGTAGTAGTAGTAGTAGTAGTAGTAGTAGTAGTAGTAGTAGTAGTAGTAGTAGTAGTAGTAGTAGTAGTAGTAGTAGTAGTAGTAGTAGTAGTAGTAGTAGTAGTAGTGGTAGTAGTAGTAGTAATAGTAGTAGTGGTAGTAGTAGTAGTAATAGTAGTAGTAGTAGTAGTAGTAGTAGTAGTAGTAGTAGTAGTAGTAGTAGTAGTAGTAGTAGTAGTAGTAGTAGTAGTAGTAGTAGTAGTAGTGTAGTAGTAGTGTAGTAATAGTAACGGCGGGAGCCGCACCTTCCTTTGAAGAGCAATTTCTTGGGATATTTTACATACCCGAATCCCTATAAATCTGTATAGTTATGCATGTACGTATGTACTTATCGATCGAGTATACGTATGTATGCTTATCCACAATTTAACGCCAAGCAGAAATATATTTCAACTGATCGTTAATTTATATTCCTTTCCTTGCTTTACCTTTCCATTACACTCGGCTACCAATTTCGTCAACGACGTACGCTTCGTAAAGACTAGCCACGAAAGTGTGTCTGCGATCAACGACTTATCGATAGTTTGCGTGCTCGTTCAACATCAATTAATTCTAAGTGCAACGTCGCTTCTCGGGAGTCTCGTTTGATTCGAGTTACATACCATAGTCCTACAGAGGGAAGAGCGAAAATCTTTATCAGCTTTTCATCTGTTGTCCTTTTCAACAAATATGTCTACCTATCATGTGTATACCTAGTACGCGTACACGTACTCGTATATACATACGTACATACATACATATATGTAGACGTTACGTATGTGTATTTGCGTGTTGGCTGGCGTCGAGATATGAGTCGCCGCTACTTTCATTTTTGGTGGGTTTCCAATGTTCTACTACTCTAAATTCGACTGTTTTCTAAAATTTTTTAAGTTTGGTCGAATTTGGAATACGGATTGGCTGGATGCCACGTCCTGCCTGATAGAAAAGTTTCTCCGCATTCTCCTGGTCTCTTGTGAGATGTATAAATTACCGATAATCATTCATATTTTCCAACCATTTTAGTTTTGTTGAAGTTTAGATAATATCGATCGTATAATATGTGCTTATAATACGGTTAAGTAAACCTTCGATCGGCCGGACAACTACGTAATTCCTCGGCTACGTCACATACATTCGGCTAGTTTATCGTCTACATCTAATGTAAGCAAGACCTTTACAAAATCCATCCAACAGACTATCACTGACAGGAACGATCGACGATAGCGTTAGCGACGATTAACTTACGGTTAGCATCCTCGTTTTTCGGATCACATATTCGGACTGTGTTTCTGGAAGAGCGGTACGGTTTTCTTAAATTTCCGAAAATTCTCAAATTTTTTTAAATTTCATACACACACACATACATATGTATATGTACGTACGTCTGTGCATACGTACGCAAGACGCGCCCCTCGATCAACGGTATCCGTTATATTCAAACTAAGGCGAACCGTGCTAAGGTACAGTTTCGCTACAGCGACAGATCGCAGTCGTCGTCGTTGTCTCCTTTCACTTTCATCCATATTAACTTGTCGCGCGGGCCGCGCTTAAGGTACGGTTTCGCTACGGCGACAGATCGCGTTCGTCGACGACCGCGACAAATGGTGTCGTAGGTGTACCCGGTTTCCCGAGCAGCGACCAGACACATCGTTCTTTTCATTATTCGCCCACCTTTCGCTTCCCCCACTACTCGCCGATGCAAGCTGTCTCTGTCGCATCGTTGGTGGGAGTAGTCAATCCTCGATTTCAACGTGTTCGCGTCCGACGATCGGTCGCGGCACTAGTTCACGCTAGTGCTGCGATCGGTCGTGTCGTGCGCGGAATCAGCCCCATTGAAAACACCGGGTCTAATAGCTCGGGGACTGTCTCGGTCACCGACGACTGCGAGCTGTCGCTGTAGCGGAATCGTACCATAACCGGTTCGAAATCCAACGAGGCATTTAATTACCCAAGATACTCGCGATATTTAACTATCTATCTATCTATATATCAACAGTTATAACAAATATGTTTCTCGCAACAGTATTATCTCAACGATTTGATCCTACTCTCAAAGAGGGGGATGATTATCAACCTCGCGGCGTATATCTCTTATGCTTTTTTAACTTAACTATTACGATATTCCTGCCGATTTTCCATGTCTTAGTCTTCACGTCGCCACGCGCAGACCGTACATGTATGGCGCACATGTATGCGAATTAAATCGCGCCTCGTCTTTGTTCTTCATAACCGATTCGTAGGGTAAGCGAAGTAGGAAAGTATGTACGCGCTAATCAACTTACGCCAAACTTCTCGAAAATAAATCTCTGTCGAAGATTAAAATTATTCTTTTGCTAAAAGTTTCAATGTTCTTCTCCTCGACTTTCTTCCTTACTTGCTTCCGCGCTCTTACCACCTATAAAAATTACTTAACGTACCGCTGGTTTCTTTCCTGCGAAATTTTCAACATTTTCTCTTGTACGCTAATGGAACAGATCTACTCGGTTTTACGGACGTAACGGTATAATGGCGCGAGCGTGTCGCTATCACTACGATCGCGCTGGAAGCGCGTAAAACAGGTACCTACGTGTGTATGTATGTATATCGTATGATAATATACTCGTACGTTTGTACAAAATTACCGATTTAATTTGTATGGTAAAAAGGAATAGCAACGCAGTCTGGTTTTAAGGTAGAAACCGTAGAAACCTGTATTCTTTAAATAATTTGAATAATTAAATAAATATATTCTCTTTCTGTGTCTGTCTGTCTCTCTCTGTGTGGAATTGTGTGTGCGCGCGCGTGTGTGTATCACCTTCTCCTTTTCTTCGCATCCAATAGTAATCGTCGGTTTCTTTTACGAACCACGGTGCACGCAGAGTGTAGTTACTTTAATTATGCTCATCTCCTTCTTCGTCATCATTATTATCGTCCTCTTATGTTCCTTTTCATTTGGAATTGTTTTAAGGCAAACTCACTTTCGCAAAGCACAATCGTCAAATCATCGCAGGCATGCTCACGCTCTCAGGTACCTACGCGTGTGCAAGAATTATACGCCACGCAATCACATTCGTTGTTAATCGCCCCCGAGTAGGTCCCAGGGAAGGCAAATTAGCCGTTCTGCGGCACAGTGGTGTCCGGTGTGTGGGCTTCTAGCGAAATCGAGTCCCCGCGATGCCACTCGTTGTACTCCGTCCTGAATGAAAAAAGTCCAAAATAACCTACCAATTGAAGTAAGAACCTTATGTTCTATGTAAATCCGGCAAGTGTGAAATCCGCTGTACGGTATGCGCGATGCAGTCTAACGATAAGAATCGCGTAAGAAATTTAACGTGCAAATTATGAATGATTCCTGACCAGCTATTGTTCGAAATTCAACCTACGACTATGCCGAGTCGATATTTGATCGTCTTTTAAAATTTCTATCTTCCTCTTGACCACGAAGTTCTCACGATAAACGAACAGTGTGGTACGAAGAACGAATGGTCAACTATTTAATTGCTGCAAGCACATACATTTTATTAACCGTATCAATGACCGATCAAACAAATATTTGCACGCTTTTAATAATCGGGCACCTCACACGGTTGCGTTCGTTGGTCGGATATCAAAATCGATGGTTGGGTAGCGCAACGGTCGAATAACATTTACTTGCCGAAGAAACATTTCGTTGATCACGCGTACGCGCTACTTGGGTAGGCCGATGACCTTTGGCGTTTCGTCTTGTCTTCTTCTTCTTCTTCTTCTTCTTCTTCTTGGTGCAAGAAGGGGTTAGGGGATGGGGGCTGGAGGTGAGGGAGAAGGAGACGGTGGTGGCGAATGTTGACAATGGTGAATGCGAATGTAGAGAGAGGCCTGGCTGCCTTAGAAGCCCTGGATAACGCCATAGGCCTCGAGGGTTGACATGACAAGGTAAAAGAGCCACAGAGAAAAGAGGAATATGGATGTGACGACCTTCGGTATAAACGGCCCACCGAGTTCGCCGCCGATACTCTTGGTCCGCCTGAGCAATAGAACCACGATCACCAGGCAGGCTTCCGTGCAGAACAGGGTTACGGAAAAGGCCAAACTATGGTAGAAAGTTATATCCTTTAGTCACCTCCGTATTCGACATTAATAAAACGATTGCCCAAATGTTTGCAATTTCAAGATAAATCAAATGTGTACGTCTTGTTGATAGACGAGACGTGTTCAAAGCACAATCGAGATACGTATTATGTAGCACATGGTATCTACATGAACATGCAGAGTGTCACACGGAACTGGGCCGAGTTATATCTTTGAAAGGATTGGAGATAGAGAAAAGTGTCATGGGATAAAATTAAGTGGTATTAAACGCTGCATATTCTCATAAAACTTTTAAGCATTTTTGTGTATCGGTGCAGTTGCGAGGTGCAATTCCACTTTATTTTGTAAGTAAAACTCTAATTTTGAATACATTAATCGACGCAATTTTTCTCCCTCTACAAAACAATTTAATAATGTTATGTCTGAAATTTGTTGGTTTTGGTGTTATTTTAATTTCAAGCATTCTGAATCGTATTTCTCTATCTCCAATCCTTTCAAAGATATAACTCGACCCAGTTCCGTGGGACACCCTGCATTTAGAATAAAAAAGATCACGGTTACGACATTACCATGTCATCTGTGCCAATGTTGCAAGCTACAACTAACATAAGATTCGTTGAATTGCACGCGAAAGCGTCTCTTGCTATTGTGTAATGTGGACGCGTGCGTGTTGTGTGTGCTTGTGTGTGTTTGTTTATGTACGCGCACCTGTGAATGCATGCACGCATGTACCTATTTATACGACGAGATTGAACACCGGAACGTTGTACGCGTATCGTTGTATTATCTCTAATAGCTCATTATCAGCTCTTACACGTGTGTTGACGGGAATCGGCAAACGTCCTAGTGGCTCTCCAATTAGCGAATATCGCTTTTACCATCACGTCGGTTTCAACTAAATTTCGGCACAATTTCTTCCATATTAAATTCAATCATCTACGGCAAAGTTACCGGTTCTCGATTTTTAGATAAGACCCCTGATTCGCTCCTGTCTGGCTCGAGGCACTGAAATTCGCATAAAACAGAATACAGTATCGACAAGAAGACAATCGAAGCATACGTATAGAGGTATGGGTATACATACATATAACTTGTAAGCAACATACTCGTATTCGTATTCGTATCTGTTTCCGCATCCGTATCTGTAACCGTACCCGTATTTGTATCCGCATCCGCATCCGTATTTGTATCCGTATCCGTATCCGTAATGCGTACCCGTATTCGTACCCCTATCCGTATTCGTGCCCGTATCCATATCGGTATCCGTATCCGTAGTGATTACATGTAGGAAATGACTGGAGTGTACCAGTGAGAAGCGATTCGCGTTGCGATCCAACTCGGCCCGTAAGTAACAATACTTCATTCTGTGTTTATTTATTTTTGACTCGCGAATGTTTCAGCTCATTGTCAGCTTGATCGCGTATTGTGTTTGCAAAAGCGCGATAAGGAGGCTCGTGGACACATGTAATGTGAAGTGCACTCATTGTGTTAAAAATTGTTTCCGGGTGGTGTGCGAAAGGCGTCAGTCA
>CAKOGF010000085.1:0-22814 GCA_933228935.1 Pemphredon lugubris
ATAGTCGAGTCGATGCGATAGACGATTCGATAGTCGATAGTCGATTCGATAATCGATAGTCGATTCGATAATCGATAGTCGATTCGATAATCGATAGTCGATTCGATAGTCGAGTCGATTCGATAGTCGAGTCGATAGTCGAGTCGATAGTCGATTCGATAGTCGAGTCGATTCGATAGTCGAGTCGAATCGATTAGTCGATAATCGATAGTCGAGTCGATAGTCGATTCGATAGTCGAGTCGATAGTCGATTCGATAGTCGAGTCGATAGTCGATTCGATAGTCGAGTCGATAGTTGATTCGATTCGAGTCGATGCGATAGACGATTCGATAGTCGATAGTAGATTCGATAATCGATAGTCGATTCGACAGTCGAGTCGAATCGATTAGTCGATAATCGATAGTCGATTCGACAGTCGAGTCGAATCGATTAGTCGATAATCGATAGTCGATTCGACAGTCGAGTCGAATCGATTAGTCGATAATCGATAGTCGATTCGATAGTCGAGTCGATGCGATAGTCGATTCGATAGTCGAGTCGATAGTCGAGTCGATTCGATATTTGAGTCCATTCGATAGTCGAGTCGATAGTCGATTCGATAGTCGAGTCGATAGTTGATTCGATAGTCGAGTCGATAGTCGAGTTGATAGTCGATTCGATAGTCGAGTCGATTCGATATTTGAGTCCATTCGATAGTCGAGTCGATAGTCGAGTCGATAGTCCAGTCGATAGTCGATTCGATAGTCAAGTCGATAGTCGATTCGATAGTCGAGTCGATAGTCGATTCGATAGTCGAGTCGATAGTCGAGTCGATGCGATAGACGATTCAATAGTCGATAGTCGATTCGATAATCGATAGTCGATTCGATAGTCGATAGTCGAGTCGATAGTCGAGTCGATAGTCGAGTCGATAGTCGAGTCGATAGTCGAGTCGATAGTCGAGTGATTCGATATTTGAGTCCATTCGATAGTCGAGTCGATAGTCGAGTTGATAGTCGATTCGATAGTCGAGTCGATAGTCGATTCGATAGTCGAGTCGATGCGATAGACGATTCGATAGTCGTTAGTCGAGTTGATAGTCGAGTCGATTCGATAGTCGAGTCGAATCGATTAGTCGATTCGATAGTCGAGTCGAATCGATTAGTCGATAATCGATAGTCGAGTCGATAGTCGATTCGATAATCGATAGTCGATTCGATAGTCGAGTCGAATCGATTAGTCGATTCGATAGTCGAGTCGAATCGATTAGTCGATTCGATAGTCGAGTCGAATCGATTAGTCGATAATCGATAGTCGAGTCGAATCGATTAGTCGATAATCGATAGTCGATTCGATAGTCGAGTCGATGCGATAGTCGATTCGATAGTCGAGTCGATAGTCGAGTCGATAGTCGATTCGATAGTCCAGTCGATAGTCGATTCGATAGTCAAGTCGATAGTCGATTCGATAGTCGAGTCGATAGTCGAGTCGATAGTCGATTCGATAGTCCAGTCGATAGTCGATTCGATAGTCAAGTCGATAGTCGATTCGATAGTCGAGTCGATAGTCGATTCGATAGTCGAGTCGATAGTCGAGTCGATGCGATAGACGATTCAATAGTCGATAGTCGATTCGATAATCGATAGTCGATTCGATAGTCGATAGTCGAGTCGATAGTCGAGTCGATAGTCGAGTCGATAGTCGAGTCGATAGTCGAGTCGATTCGAGATTTGAGTCCATTCGATAGTCGAGTCGATAGTCGAGTTGATAGTCGATTCGATAGTCGAGTCGATAGTCGATTCGATAGTCGAGTCGATTCGATAGTCGAGTCGAATCGATTAGTCGATAATCGATAGTCGAGTCGAGAGTCGATTCGATAGTCGAGTCGATAGTCGATTCGATAGTCGAGTCGATAGTCGATTCGATAGTCGAGTCGATAGTCGATTCGATAGTCGAGTCGATGCGATAGACGATTCGATAGTCGATAGTCGATTCGATAATCGATAGTCGATTCGACAGTCGAATCGAATCGATTAGTCGATTCGATAGTCGAGTCGAATCGATTAGTCGATAATCGATAGTCGATTCGACAGTCGAATCGAATTGATTAGTCGATTCGATAGTCGAGTCGAATCGATTAGTCGATAATCGATAGTCGATTCGACAGTCGAATCGAATCGATTAGTCGATTCGATAGTCGAGTCGAATCGATTAGTCGATAATCGATAGTCGAGTCGAATCGATTAGTCGATAATCGATAGTCGATTCGATAGCCGAGTCGATTCGATAGTCGAGTCGATGCGATAGACGATTCGATAGTCGATAGTCGAGTTGATAGTCGAGTCGATAGTCGATTCGATAGTCGAGTCGATGCGATAGACGATTCGATAGTCGATAGTCGAGTTGATAGTCGAGTCGATAGTCGATTCGATAGTCGAGTCGATGCGATAGACGATTCAATAGTCGATAGTCGATTCGATAATCGATAGTCGATTCGATAGTCGATAGTCGAGTCGATAGTCGAGTCGATAGTCGAGTCGATAGTCGAGTCGATAGTCGAGTCGATTCGATATTTGAGTCCATTCGATAGTCGAGTCGATAGTCGATTCGATAGTCGAGTCGATAGTCGATTCGATAGTCGAGTCGATAGTCGATTCGATAGTCGAGTCGATGCGATAGACGATTCGATAGTCGATAGTCGATTCGATAATCGATAGTCGATTCGATAGTCGAGGATAGTCGAGTCGATAGTCGAGTCGATAGTCGAGTCGATAGTCGATTCGATAGTCGAGTCGAATCGATTAGTCGATAATCGATAGTCGAGTCGATAGTCGATTCGATAGTCGAGTCGATAGTCGATTCGATAGTCGAGTCGATAGTTGATTCGATAGTCGAGTCGATGCGATAGACGATTCGATAGTCGATAGTCGATTCGATAATCGATAGTCGATTCGATAATCGATAGTCGATTCGATAATCGATAGTCGATTCGATAGTCGAGTCGATTCGATAGTCGAGTCGATAGTCGAGTCGATAGTCGATTCGATAGTCGAGTCGATTCGATAGTCGAGTCGAATCGATTAGTCGATAATCGATAGTCGAGTCGATAGTCGATTCGATAGTCGAGTCGATAGTCGATTCGATAGTCGAGTCGATAGTCGATTCGATAGTCGAGTCGATAGTTGATTCGATAGTCGAGTCGATGCGATAGACGATTCGATAGTCGATAGTCGATTCGATAATCGATAGTCGATTCGACAGTCGAGTCGAATCGATTAGTCGATAATCGATAGTCGATTCGACAGTCGAGTCGAATCGATTAGTCGATAATCGATAGTCGATTCGACAGTCGAGTCGAATCGATTAGTCGATAATCGATAGTCGATTCGATAGTCGAGTCGATGCGATAGACGATTCGATAGTCGATAGTCGATTCGATAATCGATAGTCGATTCGACAGTCGAATCGAATCGATTAGTCGATTCGATAGTCGAGTCGAATCGATTAGTCGATAATCGATAGTCGATTCGACAGTCGAATCGAATTGATTAGTCGATTCGATAGTCGAGTCGAATCGATTAGTCGATAATCGATAGTCGATTCGACAGTCGAATCGAATCGATTAGTCGATTCGATAGTCGAGTCGAATCGATTAGTCGATAATCGATAGTCGATTCGACAGTCGAATCGAATCGATTAGTCGATTCGATAGTCGAGTCGAATCGATTAGTCGATAATCGATAGTCGAGTCGAATCGATTAGTCGATAATCGATAGTCGATTCGATAGCCGAGTCGATTCGATAGTCGAGTCGATGCGATAGACGATTCGATAGTCGATAGTCGAGTTGATAGTCGAGTCGATAGTCGATTCGATAGTCGAGTCGATGCGATAGACGATTCGATAGTCGATAGTCGAGTTGATAGTCGAGTCGATAGTCGATTCGATAGTCGAGTCGATGCGATAGACGATTCAATAGTCGATAGTCGATTCGATAATCGATAGTCGATAGTCGAGTCGATAGTCGAGTCGATAGTCGAGTCGATAGTCGAGTCGATAGTCGAGTCGATAGTCGAGTCGATAGTCGAGTCGATAGTCGAGTCGATTCGATATTTGAGTCCATTCGATAGTCGAGTCGATAGTCGATTCGATAGTCGAGTCGATAGTCGATTCGATAGTCGAGTCGATGCGATAGACGATTCGATAGTCGATAGTCGATTCGATAATCGATAGTCGATTCGATAGTCGAGGATAGTCGAGTCGATAGTCGAGTCGATAGTCGATTCGATAGTCGAGTCGATTCGATAGTCGAGTCGAATCGATTAGTCGATAATCGATAGTCGAGTCGATAGTCGATTCGATAGTCGAGTCGATAGTCGATTCGATAGTCGAGTCGATAGTTGATTCGATAGTCGAGTCGATGCGATAGACGATTCGATAGTCGATAGTCGATTCGATAATCGATAGTCGATTCGATAATCGATAGTCGATTCGATAATCGATAGTCGATTCGATAGTCGAGTCGATTCGATAGTCGAGTCGATAGTCGAGTCGATAGTCGATTCGATAGTCGAGTCGATTCGATAGTCGAGTCGAATCGATTAGTCGATAATCGATAGTCGAGTCGATAGTCGATTCGATAGTCGAGTCGATAGTCGATTCGATAGTCGAGTCGATAGTCGATTCGATAGTCGAGTCGATAGTTGATTCGATTCGAGTCGATGCGATAGACGATTCGATAGTCGATAGTCGATTCGATAATCGATAGTCGATTCGACAGTCGAGTCGAATCGATTAGTCGATAATCGATAGTCGATTCGACAGTCGAGTCGAATCGATTAGTCGATAATCGATAGTCGATTCGACAGTCGAGTCGAATCGATTAGTCGATAATCGATAGTCGATTCGATAGTCGAGTCGATGCGATAGTCCATTCGATAGTCGAGTCGATAGTCGATTCGATAGTCGAGTCGATAGTTGATTCGATAGTCGAGTCGATAGTCGAGTTGATAGTCGATTCGATAGTCGAGTCGATTCGATATTTGAGTCCATTCGATAGTCGAGTCGATAGTCGAGTCGATAGTCCAGTCGATAGTCGATTCGATAGTCAAGTCGATAGTCGATTCGATAGTCGAGTCGATAGTCGATTCGATAGTCGAGTCGATAGTCGAGTCGATGCGATAGACGATTCAATAGTCGATAGTCGATTCGATAATCGATAGTCGATTCGATAGTCGATAGTCGAGTCGATAGTCGAGTCGATAGTCGAGTCGATAGTCGAGTCGATAGTCGAGTCGATTCGATATTTGAGTCCATTCGATAGTCGAGTCGATAGTCGATTCGATAGTCGAGTCGATAGTCGATTCGATAGTCGAGTCGATGCGATAGACGATTCGATAGTCGATAGTCGATTCGATAATCGATAGTCGATTCGATAGTCGAGTCGATTCGATAGTCGAGTCGATTCGATAGTCGAGTCGATAGTCGAGTCGATAGTCGATTCGATAGTCGAGTCGATTCGATAGTCGAGTCGAATCGATTAGTCGATAATCGATAGTCGAGTCGATAGTCGATTCGATAGTCGAGTCGATGCGATAGACGATTCGATAGTCGATAGTCGATTCGATAATCGATAATCGATAGTCGATTCGACAGTCGAATCGAATTGATTAGTCGATTCGATAGTCGAGTCGAATCGATTAGTCGATAATCGATAGTCGATTCGACAGTCGAATCGAATCGATTAGTCGATTCGATAGTCGAGTCGAATCGATTAGTCGATAATCGATAGTCGAGTCGAATCGATTAGTCGATAATCGATAGTCGATTCGATAGCCGAGTCGATTCGATAGTCGAGTCGATGCGATAGACGATTCGATAGTCGATAGTCGAGTTGATAGTCGAGTCGATAGTCGTTTCGATAGTCGAGTCGATGCGATAGACGATTCGATAGTCGATAGTCGAGATGATAGTCGAGTCGATTCGATATTTGAGTCCATTCGATAGTCGAGTCGATAGTCGATTCGATAGTCGAGTCGATAGTTGATTCGATAGTCGAGTCGATAGTCGAGTTGATAGTCGATTCGATAGTCGAGTCGATAGTCGATTCGATAGTCGAGTCGATGCGATAGACGATTCGATAGTCGTTAGTCGAGTTGATAGTCGAGTCGATTCGATAGTCGAGTCGAATCGATTAGTCGATTCGATAGTCGAGTCGAATCGATTAGTCGATAATCGATAGTCGAGTCGATAGTCGATTCGATAATCGATAGTCGATTCGATAGTCGAGTCGAATCGATTAGTCGATTCGATAGTCGAGTCGAATCGATTAGTCGATTCGATAGTCGAGTCGAATCGATTAGTCGATAATCGATAGTCGAGTCGAATCGATTAGTCGATAATCGATAGTCGATTCGATGCGATAGTCGATTCGATAGTCGAGTCGATAGTCGAGTCGATAGTCGAGTCGATAGTCGAGTCGATAGTCGAGTCGATAGTCGATTCGATAGTCCAGTCGATAGTCGATTCGATAGTCAAGTCGATAGTCGATTCGATAGTCGAGTCGATAGTCGATTCGATAGTCGAGTCGATAGTCGATTCGATAGTCGAGTCGATAGTCCATTCGATAGTCGATAGTCGAGTTGATATAGTCAAGTCGATTCGATAGTCGAGTCGATTCGATATTTGAGTCCATTCGATAGTCGAGTCGATAGTCGATTCGATAGTCGAGTCGATAGTTGATTCGATAGTCGAGTCGATAGTCGAGTCGATAGTCGATTCGATAGTCGAGTCGATAGTCGATTCGATAGTCGAGTCGATGCGATAGACGATTCGATAGTCGAGTCGAATCGATTAGTCGATAATCGATAGTCGAGTCGAATCGATTAGTCGATAATCGATAGTCGAGTCGATAGTCGAGTCGATTCGATAGTCGAGTCGATTCGATAGTCGAGTCGATTCGATAGTCGAGTCGATTCGATAGTCGATAGTCGAGTTGATAGTCGAGTCGATTCGATAGTCGAGTCTATTCGATATTTGAGTCGATTCAATAGTCGATTCGATAGTCGAGTCTATTCGATATTTGAGTCCATTCGATAGTCGAGTCGATAGTCGTGTCGATTCGATATTTGAGTCCATTCGATAGTCGAGTCGATAGTCGATTCGATAGTCGAGTCGATAGTTGATTCGATAGTCGAGTCGATGCGATAGACGATTCGATAGTCGATAGTCGAGTCGATAGTCGATAGTCGAGTCGATAGTCGATAGTCGATAGTCGGGTCGATAGTGGTGCAGGTGGAATGGATATAGAGCAGGTGCAATGGATATAGAGCAGGTAGAATGGATATAGAGCAGGTAGAATCGATATAGAGCAGGTGCAATGGATATAGAGCAGGTAGAATGGATATAGAGCAGGTAGAATCGATATAGAGCAGGTGCAATGGATATAGAGCAGGTGGAATGGATATAGAGCAGGTGGAATGGATATATAGCAGGTGGAATGGATATAGAGCAGGTGCAATGGATATATAGCAGGTGGAATGGATATAGAGCAGGTGCAATGGATATAGAGCAGGTGGAATGGATATAGAGCAGGTAGAATGGATATAGAGCAGGTGCAATGGATATAGAGCAGGTAGAATGGATATAGAGCAGGTAGAATCGATATAGAGCAGGTGGAATGGATATAGAGCAGGTGGAATGGATATATAGCAGGTGGAATGGATATAGAGCAGGTGCAATGGATATAGAGCAGGTGGAATGGATATAGAGCAGGTAGAATGGATATAGAGCAGGTGCAATGGATATAGAGCAGGTGGAATGGATATATAGCAGGTGGGATAGATATAGAGCAGGTGCAATGGATATAGAGCAGGTGGAATGGATATATAGCAGGTGGAATGGATATAGAGCAGGTGCAATGGATATAGAGCAGGTGGAATGGATATATAGCAGGTGGAATGGATATAGAGCAGGTAGAATGGATATAGAGCAGGTGCAATGGATATAGAGCAGGTGCAATGGATATAGAGCAGGTGCAATGGATATAGAGCAGGTGGAATGGATATATAGCAGGTGGAATGGATATAGAGCAGGTGCAATGGATATAGAGCAGGTGGAATGGATATATAGCAGGTGGAATGGATATAGAGCAGGTAGAATCGATATAGAGCAGGTGGAATGGATATAGAGCAGGTGCAATAGATATAGAGCAGGTAGAATGGATATAGAGCAGGTGGAATGGATATAGAGCAGGTGCAATGGATATAGAGCAGGTAATATGGATATAGAGCAGGTGCAATGGATATATAGCAGGTAGAATCGATATAGAGCAGGTGGAATGGATATAGAGCAGGTGCAATAGATATAGAGCAGGTGGAATGGATATAGAGCAGGTGGGATGGATATAGAGCAGGTGCAATGGATATAGAGCAGGTGGAATGGATATAGAGCAGGTGCAATAGATATAGAGCAGGTGGAATGGATATAGAGCAGGTGGAATGGATATAGAGCAGGTGCAATGGATATAGAGCAGGTGCAATGGATATAGAGCAGGTGCAATGGATATAGAGCAGGTGCAATGGATATAGAGCAGGTGCAATAGATATAGAGCAGGTGGAATGGATATAGAGCAGGTGCAATGGATATAGAGCAGGTGCAATGGATATAGAGCAGGTGGAGTGGATATAGAGCAGGTGGGATGGATATAGAGCAGGTGCAATGGATATAGAGCAGGTGGAATGGATATAGAGCAGGTGCAATGGATATATAGCAGGTAGAATCGATATAGAGCAGGTGGAATGGATATAGAGCAGGTGGAATGGATATAGAGCAGGTGGAATGGATATAGAGCAGGTGGGATGGATATAGAGCAGGTGCAATGGATATAGAGCAGGTAGAATGGATATAGAGCAGGTAGAATCGATATGGAGCAGGTGCAATGGATATAGAGCAGGTGGAATGGATATAGAGCAGGTGGAATGGATATATAGCAGGTGGAATGGATATAGAGCAGGTGGAATGGATATAGAGCAGGTGCAATGGATATAGAGCAGGTGCAATGGATATAGAGCAGGTGCAATGGATATAGAGCAGGTGCAATGGATATATAGCAGGTAGAATCGATATAGAGCAGGTGGAATGGATATAGAGCAGGTGCAATGGATATAGAGCAGGTAGAATCGATATAGAGCAGGTGGAATGGATATATAGCAGGTGGAATGGATATAGAGCAGGTAGAATGGATATAGAGCAGGTGCAATGGATATAGAGCAGGTGGAATGGATATATAGCAGGTAGAATCGATATAGAGCAGGTGGAATGGATATAGAGCAGGTGCAATAGATATAGAGCAGGTGGAATGGATATAGAGCAGGTGGAATGGATATAGAGCAGGTGCAATGGATATAGAGCAGGTGCAATGGATATAGAGCAGGTGCAATGGATATAGAGCAGGTGCAATGGATATATAGCAGGTAGAATCGATATAGAGCAGGTGGAATGGATATAGAGCAGGTGCAATAGATATAGAGCAGGTGGAATGGATATAGAGCAGGTGCAATGGATATAGAGCAGGTGCAATGGATATAGAGCAGGTGCAATGGATATAGAGCAGGTGGGATGGATATAGAGCAGGTGCAATGGATATAGAGCAGGTGGAATGGATATAGAGCAGGTGGAATGGATATAGAGCAGGTGGGATGGATATAGAGCAGGTGCAATGGATATAGAGCAGGTAGAATGGATATAGAGCAGGTAGAATCGATATAGAGCAGGTGCAATGGATATAGAGCAGGTAGAATGGATATAGAGCAGGTAGAATCGATATAGAGCAGGTGCAATGGATATAGAGCAGGTGGAATGGATATAGAGCAGGTGGAATGGATATATAGCAGGTGGAATGGATATAGAGCAGGTGCAATGGATATATAGCAGGTGGAATGGATATAGAGCAGGTGGAATGGATATAGAACAGGTGGGATGGATATAGAGCAGATAGAATCGATATAGAGCAGGTGCAATGGATATAGAGCAGGTAGAATGGATATAGAGCAGGTGCAATGGATATAGAGCAGGTGCAATGGATATAGAGCAGGTAGAATGGATATAGAGCAGGTAGAATCGATATAGAGCAGGTACAATGGATATAGAGCAGGTGGAATGGATATAGAGCAGGTGGGATGGATATAGAGCAGGTGCAATGGATATAGAGCAGGTAGAATGGATATAGAGCAGATAGAATCGATATAGAGCAGGTGCAATGGATATAGAGCAGGTAGAATGGATATAGAGCAGGTGCAATGGATATAGAGCAGGTGCAATGGATATAGAGCAGGTGCAATGGATATAGAGCAGGTGGAATGGATATATAGCAGGTGGAATGGATATAGAGCAGGTGCAATGGATATAGAGCAGGTGGAATGGATATATAGCAGGTGGAATGGATATAGAGCAGGTGGGATGGATATAGAGCAGGTGCAATGGATATAGAGCAGGTGGAATGGATATAGAGCAGGTGCAATAGATATAGAGCAGGTGGAATGGATATAGAGCAGGTGGAATGGATATAGAGCAGGTGCAATGGATATAGAGCAGGTGCAATGGATATAGAGCAGGTGCAATGGATATAGAGCAGGTGCAATGGATATAGAGCAGGTGCAATAGATATAGAGCAGGTGGAATGGATATAGAGCAGGTGCAATGGATATAGAGCAGGTGCAATGGATATAGAGCAGGTGGAGTGGATATAGAGCAGGTGGGATGGATATAGAGCAGGTGCAATGGATATAGAGCAGGTGGGATGGATATAGAGCAGGTGCAATGGATATAGAGCAGGTAGAATGGATATAGAGCAGGTAGAATCGATATAGAGCAGGTGCAATGGATATAGAGCAGGTAGAATGGATATAGAGCAGGTAGAATCGATATAGAGCAGGTGCAATGGATATAGAGCAGGTGGAATGGATATAGAGCAGGTGGAATGGATATATAGCAGGTGGAATGGATATAGAGCAGGTGCAATGGATATATAGCAGGTGGAATGGATATAGAGCAGGTGGAATGGATATAGAGCAGGTGGGATGGATATAGAGCAGATAGAATCGATATAGAGCAGGTGCAATGGATATAGAGCAGGTAGAATGGATATAGAGCAGGTGCAATGGATATAGAGCAGGTGCAATGGATATAGAGCAGGTAGAATGGATATAGAGCAGGTAGAATCGATATAGAGCAGGTACAATGGATATAGAGCAGGTGGAATGGATATAGAGCAGGTGGGATGGATATAGAGCAGGTGCAATGGATATAGAGCAGGTAGAATGGATATAGAGCAGATAGAATCGATATAGAGCAGGTGCAATGGATATAGAGCAGGTAGAATGGATATAGAGCAGGTGCAATGGATATAGAGCAGGTGCAATGGATATAGAGCAGGTGCAATGGATATAGAGCAGGTGGAATGGATATATAGCAGGTGGAATGGATATAGAGCAGGTGCAATGGATATAGAGCAGGTGGAATGGATATATAGCAGGTGGAATGGATATAGAGCAGGTAGAATCGATATAGAGCAGGTGGAATGGATATAGAGCAGGTGCAATAGATATAGAGCAGGTAGAATGGATATAGAGCAGGTGGAATGGATATAGAGCAGGTGCAATGGATATAGAGCAGGTAATATGGATATAGAGCAGGTGCAATGGATATATAGCAGGTAGAATCGATATAGAGCAGGTGGAATGGATATAGAGCAGGTGCAATAGATATAGAGCAGGTGGAATGGATATAGAGCAGGTGGGATGGATATAGAGCAGGTGCAATGGATATAGAGCAGGTGGAATGGATATAGAGCAGGTGCAATAGATATAGAGCAGGTGGAATGGATATAGAGCAGGTGGAATGGATATAGAGCAGGTGCAATGGATATAGAGCAGGTGCAATGGATATAGAGCAGGTGCAATGGATATAGAGCAGGTGCAATGGATATAGAGCAGGTGGAGTGGATATAGAGCAGGTGGGATGGATATAGAGCAGGTGCAATGGATATAGAGCAGGTGGAATGGATATAGAGCAGGTGCAATAGATATAGAGCAGGTGGAATGGATATAGAGCAGGTGGAATGGATATAGAGCAGGTGCAATGGATATAGAGCAGGTGCAATGGATATAGAGCAGGTGCAATGGATATAGAGCAGGTGGAATGGATATAGAGCTGGTGGGATGGATATAGAGCAGGTGCAATGGATATATAGCAGGTGGAATGGATATAGAGCAGGTAATATGGATATAGAGCAGGTGCAATGGATATATAGCAGGTAGAATCGATATAGAGCAGGTGGAATGGATATAGAACAGGTGCAATAGATATAGAGCAGGTGGAATGGATATAGAGCAGGTGCAATGGATATAGAGCAGGTGCAATGGATATAGAGCAGGTGGAGTGGATATAGAGCAGGTGGGATGGATATAGAGCAGGTGCAATGGATATAGAGCAGGTGGAATGGATATAGAGCAGGTGCAATGGATATATAGCAGGTAGAATCGATATAGAGCAGGTGGAATGGATATAGAGCAGGTGGAATGGATATAGAGCAGGTGGAATGGATATAGAGCAGGTGGGATGGATATAGAGCAGGTGCAATGGATATAGAGCAGGTAGAATGGATATAGAGCAGGTAGAATCGATATAGAGCAGGTGCAATGGATATAGAGCAGGTAGAATGGATATAGAGCAGGTAGAATCGATATAGAGCAGGTGCAATGGATATAGAGCAGGTGGAATGGATATAGAGCAGGTGGAATGGATATATAGCAGGTGGAATGGATATAGAGCAGGTGGAATGGATATAGAGCAGGTGCAATGGATATAGAGCAGGTGCAATGGATATAGAGCAGGTGCAATGGATATAGAGCAGGTGCAATGGATATATAGCAGGTAGAATCGATATAGAGCAGGTGGAATGGATATAGAGCAGGTGCAATGGATATAGAGCAGGTAGAATCGATATAGAGCAGGTGGAATGGATATATAGCAGGTGGAATGGATATAGAGCAGGTAGAATGGATATAGAGCAGGTGCAATGGATATAGAGCAGGTGGAATGGATATATAGCAGGTAGAATCGATATAGAGCAGGTGGAATGGATATAGAGCAGGTGCAATAGATATAGAGCAGGTGGAATGGATATAGAGCAGGTGGAATGGATATAGAGCAGGTGCAATGGATATAGAGCAGGTGCAATGGATATAGAGCAGGTGCAATGGATATAGAGCAGGTGCAATGGATATATAGCAGGTAGAATCGATATAGAGCAGGTGGAATGGATATAGAGCAGGTGCAATAGATATAGAGCAGGTGGAATGGATATAGAGCAGGTGCAATGGATATAGAGCAGGTGCAATGGATATAGAGCAGGTGCAATGGATATAGAGCAGGTGGGATGGATATAGAGCAGGTGCAATGGATATAGAGCAGGTGGAATGGATATAGAGCAGGTGCAATGGATATAGAGCAGGTGGAATGGATATAGAGCAGGTGCAATAGATATAGAGCAGGTGGAATGGATATAGAGCAGGTGGAATGGATATAGAGCAGGTGCAATGGATATAGAGCAGGTGCAATGGATATAGAGCAGGTGGAATGGATATAGAGCAGGTGCAATGGATATAGAGCAGGTGGAATGGATATAGAGCAGGTGCAATGGATATAGAGCAGGTGGAATGGATATAGAGCAGGTGCAATAGATATAGAGCAGGTGGAATGGATATAGAGCAGGTGCAATGGATATAGAGCAGGTACAATGGATATAGAGCAGGTGGAATGGATATAGAGCAGGTGGGATGGATATAGAGCAGGTGCAATGGATATAGAGCAGGTAGAATCGATATAGAGCAGGTGCAATGGATATAGAGCAGGTAGAATGGATATAGACCAGGTAGAATCGATATAGAGCAGGTGCAATGGATATAGAGCAGGTGGAATGGATATAGAGCAGGTGCAAGGGATACAGAGCAGGTGGAATGGATATAGAGCAGGTGGGATGGATATAGAGCAGGTGCAATGGATATATAGCAGGTGGAATGGATATAGAGCAGGTAATATGGATATAGAGCAGGTGCAATGGATATATAGCAGGTAGAATCGATATAGATCAGGTGGAATTGATATAGAGCAGGTGGAATGGATATATAGCAGGTGGAATGGATATAGAGCAGGTAGAATGGATATAGAGCAGGTGCAATGGATATAGAGCAGGTGGAATGGATATATAGCAGGTAGAATCGATATAGAGCAGGTGGAATGGATATAGAGCAGGTGGAATTGATATAGAGCAGGTGCAATGGATATAGAGCAGGTGGAATGGGTATAGAGCAGGTGGGATGTGGATATAGAGCAGGTGCAATGGATATAGAGCAGGTAGAATGGATATAGAGCAGGTAGAATCGATATAGAGCAGGTACAATGGATATAGAGCAGGTGGAATGGATATAGAGCAGGTGGGATGGATATAGAGCAGGTGCAATGGATATAGAGCAGGTAGAATGGATATAGAGCAGATAGAATCGATATAGAGCAGGTGCAATGGATATAGAGCAGGTAGAATGGATATAGAGCAGGTGCAATGGATATAGAGCAGGTGCAATGGATATAGAGCAGGTGGAATGGATATAGAGCAGGTGCAATGGATATAGAGCAGGTGGAATGGATATATAGCAGGTGGAATGGATATAGAGCAGGTGCAATGGATATAGAGCAGGTGGAATGGATATATAGCAGGTGGAATGGATATAGAGCAGGTAGAATCGATATAGAGCAGGTGGAATGGATATAGAGCAGGTGCAATGGATATAGAGCAGGTGGAATGGATATAGAGCTGGTGGGATGGATATAGAGCAGGTGCAATGGATATATAGCAGGTGGAATGGATATAGAGCAGGTAATATGGATATAGAGCAGGTGCAATGGATATATAGCAGGTAGAATCGATATAGAGCAGGTGGAATGGATATAGAACAGGTGCAATAGATATAGAGCAGGTGGAATGGATATAGAGCAGGTGCAATGGATATAGAGCAGGTGCAATGGATATAGAGCAGGTGGAGTGGATATAGAGCAGGTGGGATGGATATAGAGCAGGTGCAATGGATATAGAGCAGGTGGAATGGATATAGAGCAGGTGCAATGGATATATAGCAGGTAGAATCGATATAGAGCAGGTGGAATGGATATAGAGCAGGTGGAATGGATATAGAGCAGGTGGAATGGATATAGAGCAGGTGGGATGGATATAGAGCAGGTGCAATGGATATAGAGCAGGTAGAATGGATATAGAGCAGGTAGAATCGATATAGAGCAGGTGCAATGGATATAGAGCAGGTAGAATGGATATAGAGCAGGTAGAATCGATATAGAGCAGGTGCAATGGATATAGAGCAGGTGGAATGGATATAGAGCAGGTGGAATGGATATATAGCAGGTGGAATGGATATAGAGCAGGTGCAATGGATATATAGCAGGTGGAATGGATATAGAGCAGGTGGAATGGATATAGAGCAGGTGGGATGGATATAGAGCAGGTGCAATGGATATAGAGCAGGTGGAATCGATATAGAGCAGGTGCAATGGATATAGAGCAGGTGGAATGGATATATAGCAGGTGGAATCGATATAGAGCAGGTGGAATGGATATAGAGCAGGTGCAATGGATATAGAGCAGGTAGAATCGATATAGAGCAGGTGGAATGGATATAGAGCAGGTGCAATGGATATAGAGCAGGTGCAATGGATATAGAGCAGGTGCAATGGATATAGAGCAGGTGCAATGGATATATAGCAGGTAGAATCGATATAGAGCAGGTGGAATGGATATAGAGCAGGTGCAATGGATATAGAGCAGGTAGAATCGATATAGAGCAGGTGGAATGGATATATAGCAGGTGGAATGGATATAGAGCAGGTAGAATGGATATAGAGCAGGTGCAATGGATATAGAGCAGGTGGAATGGATATATAGCAGGTAGAATCGATATAGAGCAGGTGGAATGGATATAGAGCAGGTGGAATGGATATATAGCAGGTAGAATCGATATAGAGCAGGTGGAATGGATATAGAGCAGGTGCAATAGATATAGAGCAGGTGGAATGGATATAGAGCAGGTGGAATGGATATAGAGCAGGTGCAATGGATATAGAGCAGGTGCAATGGATATAGAGCAGGTGCAATGGATATAGAGCAGGTGCAATGGATATATAGCAGGTAGAATCGATATAGAGCAGGTGGAATGGATATAGAGCAGGTGCAATAGATATAGAGCAGGTGGAATGGATATAGAGCAGGTGCAATGGATATAGAGCAGGTGCAATGGATATAGAGCAGGTGCAATGGATATAGAGCAGGTGGGATGGATATAGAGCAGGTGCAATGGATATAGAGCAGGTGGAATGGATATAGAGCAGGTGCAATGGATATAGAGCAGGTGGAATGGATATAGAGCAGGTGCAATAGATATAGAGCAGGTGGAATGGATATAGAGCAGGTGGAATGGATATAGAGCAGGTGCAATGGATATAGAGCAGGTGCAATGGATATAGAGCAGGTGGAATGGATATAGAGCAGGTGCAATGGATATAGAGCAGGTGGAATGGATATAGAGCAGGTGCAATGGATATAGAGCAGGTGGAATGGATATAGAGCAGGTGCAATAGATATAGAGCAGGTGGAATGGATATAGAGCAGGTGCAATGGATATAGAGCAGGTACAATGGATATAGAGCAGGTGGAATGGATATAGAGCAGGTGGGATGGATATAGAGCAGGTGCAATGGATATAGAGCAGGTAGAATCGATATAGAGCAGGTGCAATGGATATAGAGCAGGTAGAATGGATATAGACCAGGTAGAATCGATATAGAGCAGGTGCAATGGATATAGAGCAGGTGGAATGGATATAGAGCAGGTGCAATGGATACAGAGCAGGTGGAATGGATATAGAGCAGGTGGGATGGATATAGAGCAGGTGCAATGGATATATAGCAGGTGGAATGGATATAGAGCAGGTAATATGGATATAGAGCAGGTGCAATGGATATATAGCAGGTAGAATCGATATAGAGCTGGTGGAATGGATATAGAGCAGGTGCAATAGATATAGAGCAGGTGGAATGGATATAGAGCAGGTGCAATGAATATAGAGCAGGTGCAATGGATATAGAGCAGGTGGAATGGATATAGAGCAGGTGGGATGGATATAGAGCAGGTGCAATGGATATAGAGCAGGTGGAATGGATATAGAGCAGGTGCAATGGATATAGAGCAGGTGGAATGGATATAGAGCAGGTGCAATAGATATAGAGCAGGTGGAATGTATATAGAGCAGGTGGAATGGATATAGAGCAGGTGCAATGGATATAGAGCAGATAGAATCGATATAGAGCAGGTGGAATGGATATAGAACAGGTGCAATAGATATAGAGCAGGTGGAATGGATATAGAGCAGGTGCAATGGATATAGAGCAGGTGCAATGGATATAGAGCAGGTGGAATGGATATAGAGCAGGTGGGATGGATATAGAGCAGGTGCAATGGATATAGAGCAGGTGGAATGGATATAGAGCAGGTGCAATGGATATAGAGCAGGTGGAATGGATATAGAGCAGGTGCAATAGATATAGAGCAGGTGGAATGGATATAGAGCAGGTGGAATGGATATAGAGCAGGTGCAATGGATATAGAGCAGGTGCAATGGATATAGAGCAGGTGCAATGGATATAGAGCAGGTGGAATGGATATAGAGCAGGTGCAATGGATATAGAGCAGGTGGAATGGATATAGAGCAGGTGGGATGGATATAGAGCAGGTGCAATGGATATAGAGCAGGTGCAATGGATATAGAGCAGGTGCAATGGATATAGAGCAGGTGCAATGGATATATAGCAGGTAGAATCGATATAGAGCAGGTGGAATGGATATAGAACAGGTGCAATAGATATAGAGCAGGTGGAATGGATATAGAGCAGGTGCAATGGATATAGAGCAGGTGCAATGGATATAGAGCAGGTGGAATGGATATAGAGCAGGTGGGATGGATATAGAGCAGGTGCAATGGATATAGAGCAGGTGGAATGGATATAGAGCAGGTGCAATGGATATATAGCAGGTAGAATCGATATAGAGCAGGTGCAATGGATATAGAGCAGGTGGAATGGATATAGAGCAGGTGGGATGGATATAGAGCAGGTGGAATGGATATAGAGCAGGTGGAATGGATATAGAGCAGGTGGGATGGATATAGAGCAGGTGCAATGGATATAGAGCAGGTAGAATGGATATAGAGCAGGTAGAATCGATATAGAGCAGGTGCAATGGATATAGAGCAGGTAGAATGGATATAGAGCAGGTAGAATCGATATAGAGCAGGTGCAATGGATATAGAGCAGGTGGAATGGATATAGAGCAGGTGGAATGGATATAGAGCAGGTGCAATGGATATATAGCAGGTGGAATGAATATAGAGCAGGTGGAATGGATATAGAGCAGGTGGGATGGATATAGAGCAGGTGCAATGGATATAGAGCAGGTGGAATCGATATAGAGCAGGTGCAATGGATATAGAGCAGGTGGAATGGATATATAGCAGGTGGAATCGATATAGAGCAGGTACAATGGATATAGAGCAGGTGGAATGGATATAGAGCAGGTGGGATGGATATAGAGCAGGTGCAATGGATATAGAGCAGGTAGAATGGATATAGAGCAGATAGAATCGATATAGAGCAGGTGCAATGGATATAGAGCAGGTAGAATGGATATAGAGCAGGTGCAATGGATATAGAGCAGGTGCAATGGATATAGAGCAGGTGGGATGGATATAGAGCAGGTGCAATGGATATAGAGCAGGTGGAATGGATATAGAGCAGGTGCAATGGATATATAGCAGGTAGAATCGATATAGAGCAGGTGCAATGGATATAGAGCAGGTGGAATGGATATAGAGCAGGTGGAATGGATATAGAGCAGGTGCAATGGATATAGAGCAGGTAGAATCGATATAGAGCAGGTGGAATGGATATAGAGCAGGTGCAATGGATATAGAGCAGGTGCAATGGATATAGAGCAGGTGCAATGGATATAGAGCAGGTGCAATGGATATATAGCAGGTAGAATCGATATAGAGCAGGTGGAATGGATATAGAGCAGGTGCAATGGATATAGAGCAGGTAGAATCGATATAGAGCAGGTGGAATGGATATATAGCAGGTGGAATGGATATAGAGCAGGTAGAATGGATATAGAGCAGGTGCAATAGATATAGAGCAGGTAGAATGGATATAGAGCAGGTAGAATCGATATAGAGCAGGTGCAATGGATATAGAGCAGGTGGAATGGATATAGAGCAGGTGGAATGGATATATAGCAGGTGGAATGGATATAGAGCAGGTAGAATCGATATAGAGCAGGTGGAATGGATATAGAGCAGGTGCAATGGATATAGAGCAGGTGGAATGGATATAGAGCTGGTGGGATGGATATAGAGCAGGTGCAATGGATATATAGCAGGTGGAATGGATATAGAGCAGGTAATATGGATATAGAGCAGGTGCAATGGATATATAGCAGGTAGAATCGATATAGAGCAGGTGGAATGGATATAGAACAGGTGCAATAGATATAGAGCAGGTGGAATGGATATAGAGCAGGTGCAATGGATATAGAGCAGGTGCAATGGATATAGAGCAGGTGGAGTGGATATAGAGCAGGTGGGATGGATATAGAGCAGGTGCAATGGATATAGAGCAGGTGGAATGGATATAGAGCAGGTGCAATGGATATATAGCAGGTAGAATCGATATAGAGCAGGTGGAATGGATATAGAGCAGGTGGAATGGATATAGAGCAGGTGGAATGGATATAGAGCAGGTGGGATGGATATAGAGCAGGTGCAATGGATATAGAGCAGGTAGAATGGATATAGAGCAGGTAGAATCGATATAGAGCAGGTGCAATGGATATAGAGCAGGTAGAATGGATATAGAGCAGGTAGAATCGATATAGAGCAGGTGCAATGGATATAGAGCAGGTGGAATGGATATAGAGCAGGTGGAATGGATATAGAGCAGGTGCAATGGATATAGAGCAGGTAGAATGGATATAGAGCAGGTGGAATGGATATAGAGCAGGTGCAATGGATATATAGCAGGTAGAATCGATATAGAGCAGGTGCAATGGATATAGAGCAGGTGGAATGGATATAGAGCAGGTGGAATGGATATAGAGCAGGTGCAATGGATATAGAGCAGGTAGAATCGATATAGAGCAGGTGGAATGGATATAGAGCAGGTGCAATGGATATAGAGCAGGTGCAATGGATATAGAGCAGGTGCAATGGATATAGAGCAGGTGCAATGGATATATAGCAGGTAGAATCGATATAGAGCAGGTGGAATGGATATAGAGCAGGTGCAATGGATATAGAGCAGGTAGAATCGATATAGAGCAGGTGGAATGGATATATAGCAGGTGGAATGGATATAGAGCAGGTAGAATGGATATAGAGCAGGTGCAATAGATATAGAGCAGGTAGAATGGATATAGAGCAGGTAGAATCGATATAGAGCAGGTGCAATGGATATAGAGCAGGTGGAATGGATATAGAGCAGGTGCAATGGATATAGAGCAGGTGGAATGGATATAGAGCAGGTGGGATGGATATAGAGCAGGTGCAATGGATATATAGCAGGTGGAATGGATATAGAGCAGGTGCAATGGATATAGAGCAGGTGGAATGGGTATAGAGCAGGTGGGATGTGGATATAGAGCAGGTGCAATGGATATAGAGCAGGTAGAATGGATATAGAGCAGGTAGAATGGATATAGAGCAGGTGCAATGGATATAGAGCAGGTGGAATGGATATATAGCAGGTAGAATCGATATAGAGCAGGTGGAATGGATATAGAGCAGGTGGAATTGATATAGAGCAGGTGCAATGGATATAGAGCAGGTGGAATGGGTATAGAGCAGGTGGGATGTGGATATAGAGCAGGTGCAATGGATATAGAGCAGGTAGAATGGATATAGAGCAGGTAGAATCGATATAGAGCAGGTACAATGGATATAGAGCAGGTGGAATGGATATAGAGCAGGTGGGATGGATATAGAGCAGGTGCAATGGATATAGAGCAGGTAGAATGGATATAGAGCAGATAGAATCGATATAGAGCAGGTGCAATGGATATAGAGCAGGTAGAATGGATATAGAGCAGGTGCAATGGATATAGAGCAGGTGCAATGGATATAGAGCAGGTGGAATGGATATAGAGCAGGTGCAATGGATATAGAGCAGGTGGAATGGATATATAGCAGGTGGAATGGATATAGAGCAGGTGCAATGGATATAGAGCAGGTGGAATGGATATATAGCAGGTGGAATGGATATAGAGCAGGTAGAATCGATATAGAGCAGGTGGAATGGATATAGAGCAGGTGCAATGGATATAGAGCAGGTGGAATGGATATAGAGCTGGTGGGATGGATATAGAGCAGGTGCAATGGATATATAGCAGGTGGAATGGATATAGAGCAGGTAATATGGATATAGAGCAGGTGCAATGGATATATAGCAGGTAGAATCGATATAGAGCAGGTGGAATGGATATAGAACAGGTGCAATAGATATAGAGCAGGTGGAATGGATATAGAGCAGGTGCAATGGATATAGAGCAGGTGCAATGGATATAGAGCAGGTGGAGTGGATATAGAGCAGGTGGGATGGATATAGAGCAGGTGCAATGGATATAGAGCAGGTGGAATGGATATAGAGCAGGTGCAATGGATATATAGCAGGTAGAATCGATATAGAGCAGGTGGAATGGATATAGAGCAGGTGGAATGGATATAGAGCAGGTGGAATGGATATAGAGCAGGTGGGATGGATATAGAGCAGGTGCAATGGATATAGAGCAGGTAGAATGGATATAGAGCAGGTAGAATCGATATAGAGCAGGTGCAATGGATATAGAGCAGGTAGAATGGATATAGAGCAGGTAGAATCGATATAGAGCAGGTGCAATGGATATAGAGCAGGTGGAATGGATATAGAGCAGGTGGAATGGATATATAGCAGGTGGAATGGATATAGAGCAGGTGCAATGGATATATAGCAGGTGGAATGGATATAGAGCAGGTGGAATGGATATAGAGCAGGTGGGATGGATATAGAGCAGGTGCAATGGATATAGAGCAGGTGGAATCGATATAGAGCAGGTGCAATGGATATAGAGCAGGTGGAATGGATATATAGCAGGTGGAATCGATATAGAGCAGGTGGAATGGATATAGAGCAGGTGCAATGGATATAGAGCAGGTAGAATCGATATAGAGCAGGTGGAATGGATATAGAGCAGGTGCAATGGATATAGAGCAGGTGCAATGGATATAGAGCAGGTGCAATGGATATAGAGCAGGTGCAATGGATATATAGCAGGTAGAATCGATATAGAGCAGGTGGAATGGATATAGAGCAGGTGCAATGGATATAGAGCAGGTAGAATCGATATAGAGCAGGTGGAATGGATATATAGCAGGTGGAATGGATATAGAGCAGGTAGAATGGATATAGAGCAGGTGCAATGGATATAGAGCAGGTGGAATGGATATATAGCAGGTAGAATCGATATAGAGCAGGTGGAATGGATATAGAGCAGGTGGAATGGATATATAGCAGGTAGAATCGATATAGAGCAGGTGGAATGGATATAGAGCAGGTGCAATAGATATAGAGCAGGTGGAATGGATATAGAGCAGGTGGAATGGATATAGAGCAGGTGCAATGGATATAGA
>CAKOGF010000086.1:0-22755 GCA_933228935.1 Pemphredon lugubris
ACCCGAGAACGAAAAGAGGTCTCGTCCCTTGCCGATTACAATTATACGCGATATGTGGCATATCACCACCGTTGATAACCGTCCGTAATTATAATAAAACCTATTATTTTGTTGCATGTTCTATCGAGTTTCTGACAAAACCGCCTACAAAATGTATATCGTTTCCGTAGGAAATATCGAGTTACCAATAAATTGCCGTTTTTCCCCGCGCACCGTCGTAACGTTTCGCTTATAAGGCGCACGGAGGATGCTCCTTTGTCGTGTGTTTTTTATAATTAACCTCTAATCGTTGCGTTTTTATTCCCTCGCATCGAGAAGTTACAAAACCCACCGATGTTTCTTCCCTCGTAACTTTTAACAGGCGAGGCTAGCCGCGGCTAAAAGGAACACGTACCGGAATAAAGTTATTTTAAAGACGACGGGAGGAAAAATGAATATAGATATATAGACCCTCTACTCGTAATCTTCTCGAAAGTTTTCTGCTTGCGAGAAGAGTTCTTCCGTAACGGATTAATTATCTTAACCGTGCCATTAATTACGCAACGAGAGCAAGAGAGAGAATGGGAGAATGAGAAAGAGAGCGAGTTGTAATCTTCCGGTTCAGGTTCGCAATTATCGCGTTACGCGGGCAACAAAAGTAATCGGATGTGTCTTTCTCTCTCTCTTTTTTCGTCGAAAAACGATGTCGTTGCTTTTTACGAGGAAACATTCTACGTTTCTACGAATGAATCCTGGTCGAGTTCCGGTGTGGACCGGGACAGGAAAAATATATCCGGTGGTACAAAAAGTAAACCCGCTGAATTATGCAGGTCTCATCAACATTCCTGATGAACCAGGCATACGAGAGGCGTGTTCGCACTATGAATTCGCCCTGTATTTTTTCTCTCTGTTGCCCTCGATGTACGTTGTCGTTATCCTTTTATCTCCCTCTTTTTTTGTTTATTAAATCTCCGACATTGATTCTCCCTTTGCGGTGCGATTTATATTTCAGGAATATTAGACGGAGCATAAATTCTATGGATATCCCCTCGCTGAAATATTCAGAGCAAAAAATGAAAAACAAGTACGATGGAACGATGGTTATTTTCATTCGCGTTAACGCATCCGAGGCACGCCAAGTACAAAATATGATGTCTGCGTTGCGACAGCGGTAAAAACTATTGTTTTCACGTTAAACCGAATAAAGTGTATACTTTCTACGCGTTCAAAGAACAGAGCCGGTTCTGCCCCCCGTTTCCTTGTCTTTCCCATTTTATTCCCTTTCCGACAACGGCGCGCGGTTGAACAAGAACCATCCAAAGGAAAGCCAGTGTACAAAGTGGGTAGAACAAATGGAATACGTAAATCGAGGATTTTTTGCTCTCTGGATATATCCAGGATTAAGAAATAACGAGGATAACATTTGTTTGTTCTTGGGTATTTTTGCAAGAATGAGGGATTAGGAATAACTGAAAAATTAGAAACGAAGTATTGTAGGTGAAACATTTGAAAAACGAGCTTTGATTTTATCGAGACGATCATCAGAATTTTACTCCGTCTCGAGACATCGTGATCTTCAGTGGGAAGGGGAATTTATATCTGTTACTTTATAATTTGAGGCTGACAGTGTTGTGGTAACAAATAAATCAATTTTTGAAATACCACTGCTGAGACTCGTGTAAATCGACTCCGTACGATGCCGCTGAAATGGTTCTTTTAGAGACTCGCTTCGTTCCCGTACGCGTCACAAGCTATGTTTTCGCCCACAGTGGAAAATACTGTTTTCCCGCTGTTCTAAATAAAATATGTCGGTACCATTCTAAATATTCAAAAGACAGAGCCGGGCCTGTCCTGCGGCCTCCCCCTTCTTCGGCGCTCACGCGAGCGCGCATACACGGAATGACACGAACGAATGGAACGCGTAAAAGGGAAAAATGACCAGGACCGACGGGGACGGTGGTGCGGGACTTTCGGTATTTCCCTGGGGCTTTCCTAACGGCGAAGCCACCCCCGCCAGCTGCCAACCCCATCCCCCGTCGGACCAGCCCCCCGTTGTTCCTCGGTGGAAACTCGACGATGGGCACGTCTGTTCGTTCGCGTGCACGCGACTCGCGAAATCAAATTTAAACGTTATCCCAATCGGAGGGATGGATAAATATTCGATAGTCATTCGAATCATCGTGAAATGATTTTCGATTACCGTATCAGCGATACGACCTCGTTTACACCGATGACCGTGCTCGTTTACGACGCGCAACGTCGAAAGAGTACAGGTACGGTTTCGCTGCAGCGTCTAGATGAAGCGTCAGACGCCGAGACATTAGTTATTTGTTTTGTACATGACTGATTTCGTACAAGCGTTTAACGCGGCGTTCTGAAGCAGTATCGGTCTGGAACAGTGTTGCGTAGAGGTGAGCAGAATGTTTTGGACATCGCTGGTTAATGTTTCGATACATCGAAATTTAGATCATCTATACTCATGGGGAAAATATCGATAATTTTAAATATTAATGTCTATAAGGAAAACACCGATGTTTTGCACATCGATATCAAAATACATAAAAAAAGAATTGTTCTCACTTATCGCCTGCATATTTCAGCACTTTATTATTCGGTATCTTCAAATCAAACAATAATACTACAAAACAAATAGTAAAATGGTTCTTTTTAAACCGGATATCGGGATAAAACATCGATGTTTTTTTCGACATTCCAAAATAAAAACATCGATGTTGGATATTGATGTATCGGACAGAAACATCGATGTTTTCAAATAATCGATGTATTTTGTCCACCTCTAGTCAAACACGTTGCGCTCGACGCATTGAGAACTTTAAATCTGTCGCCATTGCAATTTTTTCATGAACCAATGATAAAACGGAATTAAATTGTTTACAATGTAACCGACAAAGAATGGTGAGATATATTCCCGTGAGATTTAACGTCGTTATAAAGATGTCTTTTAATAAGTTGTCTAAAAAATCTTTCAGAGTTTCTTGCGGTAAATAAATTATCGAATAGTTTCCTTTTCTTCGGAAATAGGCTCGACAGTAATTCATTTGCAATTTCTTCATTTCATTGCAATGCACAAATAATATTATGTTTCACAATGATATTGCTCGCAATTAATTTTTGATCTGACGCTGCAGCGAAATCGTAGGTACCTTAAGCGAACCGTGCTCGAAACGAAAGTATGTACAGCGATCTTTGGTAATTTCGTGATATCAGAATCTTTTCTAAGAAACATTGTCACGGGATTCACTCACATTCGACGTCCACAGTGATTCTCTTGCTGACCGTCGGCGGCACGCCATTCGTCGCGATGCAGAGATACGCGCCCATCTCGTTGCGCGTGATCTTCGTCAAGCTTAATTGATGGCCTTCGTACATTTGCACTGAAACCAGAAGAAGAAATTGATTTAGTACGGCGAAGCGTGCAAGTGTAAGTCGCAAACGAACAGTCGCGTCTCATATTTAACGGACAACCGGATAGGATCCTCCGAAGTTACGCCATCCGGTTTCTAGTTTCTACGCCGAACGAATACGTAGACGCGTGATATATAGTATCGGGAATAGGATATCGAACGTCATTGTCGGTCGCCGTTATATCTCGATGATCGCAAGATATAAAGGGAAGAAAGTCATCCTTGCGTATTCATATTATTAATTACAATTCCGCGCTTTACGAGCACGTAAATCTCTCCAAATATTCTCAAAACCGCAAAGCCCGCGGTCTCTGTTTTCATCCAACGTTGGCATAAAAAGTTACCGCGACATAAAACTTATACGTACGAAATCGCGGCAGTAAAACCGCGTCGGCGTGAAAAAAAAGGAGGAATAAGATACACGTGGCTTCGAGATGAATATCAAAGCTACCGTGCACTCGGGAAGGGGTGAAGGAGGGTGGGGTGGGAAACCCTCGTTCCAAGTCGTTAAGTCCCCTTTCAGAAATCGGGATCCCCTTCGAGAAGGCGCGCGTGGGCGGTACTCGCGAATTCCGCGCGGAATCAACCCTTAAACGTAAACGCGCTGCACCCTACATTCGCGTGATTTCGATTTCAGGGGCATTAACGGGCTGAACGTCAAGTAAATCGGCTTCGTGCCAGCGGCCCCGTCGACGATTTACGACGGGACTTCCGGTGCCTTCTTACGATCGAGTGAAATAAAAGTACAGCGAAGTACGAAGGAGTTTGAGGATGAGGGATGAGGGGTCGCGGGAGGAGGAGGAGGAGGAGGAAGACAGAAAGGAGAAGGGGGCCTTTGCGACGGGCGGCACGGACACGCTCACAAGAAACTGCCGCGGTAAAAATTCTCATAATTATTATTATCATTGCAGCTGCGTGGAAATGGATCTGGATTCCCATTTTTTCTCTCCCCGCTCTCCTCGCGGCAAACAAAAAGGGACCCCGCTCCGTTCCTTTTTACTCTTGCTTCCACGCTGCTAATGCATCTGTCGTTTATGGTGCCTTTACCTTTGCATTATTTACGCCCGGGAATGTCAGTTTCGGTAGGACGGTTGATATTGATAATGGGCAAGTGAGTTACGTTACATTTGTAACGAGACGGGCCTTCCTCTCCTAAATGTATTTGGAGAGGACAGAGCGGAGTGATCAAAGGGTAATTCGTTCAAAGGGAAGTGCATTCGTCGAGAGAAGAAGATGAGGCGTGCAAGGAAACGAGTAAAATTGTCTTTTCTCTCGTCAAAGACGCTTCCGATCGGCATCCATTTTAGAAGTATAATTATATCCGTGAACGCGACTCCCGTAAATGTCCGATTAAACGTATATCGCGAGGCGCTCATTTATTTCGTATAATAAATGTATCAGGTTCGAAACGCTCTCTCGCGTCTGGCCCCGCGCGACGCGACCCGCTTTTACTCGGGGGCAAATTCCATTTTCTTTAATTGACAAAAGTAACGCAACGAGGGGCTCGGGGTCTGAATATTAAATGTGCTAATAAAACGGTCTTCCTACGTCCCGCGCGTTGATTCTTTCGTCCTTCAATGTCAAGTGGACAGAAAAAAGGGGTTAAAAAAATGTTTCCTATAGGATTACGCCGGTCTAAGTGACTACGGTTTCCGCGACGTTTATCCGTAGAAATAATTAATGAGTGGAGTGGTGGAAGTCGATAAATTAAGAAGGAAAAGAGGGTCCTTTTTGCCAGGGGAGCGTCAACATTCGATCTACTTCCTCCAACACGGTTTGTTAACGATCATAAATCTTCGTCCGGTTCGGCGTATTTTTTTGGACATTATTTTCTATAATCATGGTTCGCTCGTGACGAAAGTTTTTCCAAGTATTCTCGACCAAGTATTTTATTTGAAAATTTAAATATGGAATTTAATTGCTATTCGATTGAAATTCAACGACACGGAAACTGTGCGCTGGCCTGTCAATTTGAACGCAACGAGAGGATGCCAATTATTATTATTACCACGCGGACAAATTGTTCGTTCCTGTAAAACAAATGAGAAGAATCGTTCGTTTCCACAAATCGTCCATCGGCTATACCTCTAGTGAAGCGAATCAACGATACCTCCGACCTATCTCCCTCTCTCCCCTCCTCTCGCCATACACCCCATAAATCTTTACCGCGGGTTTATTCCGGCTTTACTCGCCTCCTAGCCGCGATTAACCCTTCGGCCATTAGAGCCCCCGAGTACGGTACGGGGGAGGGGGGCTAGGGGTCGACGATGTTTCTTTCACGACACCACGGACGGGGTATAGGATGGACTGGACGAGCAACCCATTTTTCCGCGACGACGTTTCGAGGTGTGAGAATCTCGTTACCATTTTCAGACCACCCTCGCCGTTACCGGCATAACGACAACAATTATAAGTAAAACGCATTTTTCGGCTTGAGATAAGTTTAAGCGGAGCAGATATTTCAGGGAAATTGTTTTTGTTTGCGCTAAATTCAGTAACATTGCAATTTACATACAATTTGTAAATCATAAAATGATAAACATAAATAGACCGCGTACGAGTAATATAAAATAAAACGTAACTATACGCGTAACGCACCGAGTGCATACTTTTTATCTTTTGTAACTATTCGCACATTCAAGTATTTTATGTTTGATTTATATAATCAGGAGATTTTACGCATACCGGTCGACGTAATGCGAATTAATCAAACTAAATTAAATTCCGAGTAATAAAAATTAAATTAAATTAAATCTGAAACAACGAATTACCATAAAAGTGGCGCTGGTACGTGACATTTAGGAATACGATTGGAATTCAGTCGCGATCTACGCCCTGAACAGCGAAATTTTTCGTTACTCGTGCACTTTGGACAAAGTATACGGAATGAATTAAAACACTAAACTAATTTCACTGCATTAGATCAATATTATTTATTTGTTCGTATTCTGCGTGGAATTGTTAGTGCACATACTATAAATCTAACATATTGAGCTTTTTTCCACAATATATCCAACAATCTAGTAAAGTGTGGTTAAGCGCCTACGGTATCGTGAGAGCAATTTTTTAAGCGCCGTTAGTCAAAGGGTTAAATTAATTTATATTTGGTATATTCTCCTTTGCTGCAGTATACTTGTACGGTCGACCACGCGCAGAGGTCGCTCGTTTACCTGTGATTCTCGGTAAATCAGTCTTTTTTTTCTTTCTTGGCCACGGGAAACCCCGTAAAATGTCCCCGTCTATCTCACGCATCTGTGAAGAGAGACACGCTCTGCCTAACTGCCTTTCCGCGCGTACGATACCCGGTGCAATCGCGTCGGTGAAGAATCAGCGAACCTCGATCGATGATCACGAATAATTGAGAGACCATCACGTGAAATTCGAGACCCTCCAGGTACGTACCTAGTATCACGGAACTCACGCGATAACTGTCCACGATAAGCCGCGCGAATTCCTCTTCGCATTCCGCAACGGTCGTTACGCGTGCCACTCTGTCCACGGTCCTGGGGTGGGAGGAGAGGGAGGAGGAGTAGGTGGAGAAATAACGAGAGGAAAAAAAAATATTGCGGAAAGGGATCGATACGATCAAACCTATCCGTCCTCGGAATGCGTTCGTCGGTAATAAAGCGTGATGGATGGTCGCAAACTCTTTGCCGGGGGAATTCGAGCAGTTTAACGAGAGACGGAACGTCGATCGTGTTTATCGGGGATAAAAGCGAAATCCTAGTTGAGTGGTTATAAAATGATGGTGGGGCTGATCGAATGGTGTTGCTTTGATTATCGCGACTACCGGTGATACGTTAATATTGAATCACGATTGCGAGAGCGTATGATGGAGATCGAATTAGGATAAACATTGGAATATCAATCGTACGGAGATTGTACCGAAATGGTACCACGGTAAATATACACGGAGTGTCATCTACGCCACGCTGCTTGGGTATTGATAAACGTTTAATGCAAATATTTGAAAAGTAACAATGCCTATGCAAAAATCCGACCCTGCTCCTAGATTGTATATACTCCGTCGGACATTTTAAGATGAACGCTGAAAATGGGATATTAGTGGTACTAATATTATTAGTAGACTGCGGATGTTTATGCAAAATGCATTATTTTTATACTGACTTTAAACGGATTTGGGAAACAAATGCGATCAATATGCGTGAGATATACGTATAATATATTGTACGTATAAGATAAAATAAAATAATGCATTAAATCATTCATTAAGTGCATAAAATAAGGCACTGAATAATGCATTTTCCGTAAACATCCGCAGTCTAATTATTAGTACAGATTAGTCGTTCTCAATCTTTTTAGGGTTGCGACCTAAATTCTCCTCCGAAAATCTATCGCGACCCACATGGTTTTACATTTGTAGGATAAAAAAGTTGTTCTAAAAAAACAAGAACAGAACAAGAATTTGTTTATTACTACAATAATAATAGGAATCGTATGACAGCTTCCGGGTAATTTTCGATATTTATAATAGTTATACATACATTCTTTAGAGTCTATATAATTAAAAAAACTTCGCGCGACCTACTGAAAATTGAGTCAGGATCAATCAGTGGGTCGCGGCCCACAGTTTGAGAAACGCTGGTATAGATCAAGAGACAAGATCTTGTCTCGGGCCAAGTAAAAGTACGCGAGACTAGACCTTGTATCTTTTCGGGTTAATTTATTTCAAAAGATCCTACTTCTTACAAGTTCAGGGGACAACTCGCTCGTCACGACTGACCGACCTGAATAGACTTGTCACAACTGAACTCTTCACGTTTCTTCCCGTTGCGTTTTTAGAACGCTTTATAGACAAAACTGTTCATTTGACCGCGGTGCTTCACTTTCCTTTGTCGGCTCTGTTATCGCTGATTCGGCAGCGGCACGAAAGCATGCGGCGGGAAACAATGAGAAATCGAAGGCGATGATGCATCGCGACAAATACGGCATTCGAGAAACAAGGATTTTGTCAAATGCCGTCGATATAATATCTCCGAATTCTGTTGACGAGCAGTTGTTTAAAAATAACAAAGTGAAATAGAATGAAAAATCAACCGAATGATTAATCAAGCTTTAAACGACGGTTTATTGAAACATTTCCTACGTCCGATTGGATTACTATAAACGAATTCCAATGGTGGCGAGGAATCGATAAAAAGTCCATTCTGATTGAGTTAAGAAGGTGTCCTGGGGCACATATTTTCAGGTTTCTTTTTATGCGATATGGCAAACAAAACATATGAGACGAGTTTTTGATCACGTCAATATCGACTCTCGATACAACTTCATTTCACGATCGCTGCATTCGCTATTAATGTATTCGTCTATGGGCGGCAGAGTGTTTAGGCAGCTCTTCGTTCAAAGCCTGGATGCAAATCGATACATCGGACCCGCAGATACTAATAGCCATTTTCAAAGAAGAGTTTCATTGAAATTTCTACGCGGCAGCGTTACGTACCTGGACAGAGAGTCTATTACCGGGAGTATCAATATGTCGCGTACGGTTGAGTAACAATATCGATGCAGGCAGTTTGTTTCGGGATTCATTTTAATATCGTTTCCCGGCGACTACGCGACTTTTCAATGCCTCAAAGCTGACACGCGTGAAAGGCGAGTAATTAATTGAATATCGTATGCTTAAATTTACGGTTATTTATTTACATTTTCGCTCGATAACGAAATATTGGTTCGATTCGCTTTAGAGGCGAAAGATGTGATCTTTCCCGGTGTATCGTTATTTGTCATCGTACAGAAACTCATCGGTGGATATTTGGCTAATTGACAACTCGAATTGATAAAAATTTTACCGATAAGGCTATAATCACGACATTCTTTCCACGTTGTATGTAAATCGATCATCCTAACTCATAATGGATAATACCACTGGGGTATTCATGATTAACGATGTTGGATTCCCGGTTGAAGGGAGAAATGCCTCGGTGTTAGTAAACTTATTAATTTGATTAACCCCTTGCGGTAAAATGCAGAATCTAGCTCGTCATTGGTTTTTCATGACATACCATGCAATAACGAGTTACACTCGTCATGTGACTAAAGTTACTATTGAACATGACCATAATTAATTTGATTTCAAATTTCTAGTGTATTCAATCTGGCAAAGCGTATCCCCTTTTATTACTTGCGTAAATATCACAGATCATTATCACATATTGTTTGTCGTTAGAACTATTAGATACAAGCCAGAGCCAAATTTCGTAATTTCTAATTTTAATTCTTCATGGGTAAATCGTACCGGAAGGGGTTAACTATTAAAACACGAAGTTACTCCTCTCTTAAAATACACGACAACTAAAGTAATAACTTCAAGATATCCTAAGGCATGAAAATTGTATTGTGACTCGGGTTCGAAAATATTCTGAAGAACCCTTACGGCTTCTGGTTCTAAGAAAACTATTATCTACGAGAAGGGCACGGAAGGGATGGCAAGTATCTCGTATGGAGTGGAAAAGTAGCGGTTGGAAAAACAGGGCACTGGACGTCGTAAAATAGGTGACCCGAAGCCATGTATAAGAAGGTTTTTGGCGTAAAAAATATCTGCTATGCGCACAATCAGAAAGTTACGGCGTTCGTTCGAAAACACGATAACGGATACCATGGGTATCTATCCAACAACGAGGCGCACGTTTCTACAGATCAATTCGTGTAATACTCGTGTCAATTACTCACTCGCAAATGTTCCCACATCAGAGCGAACCAGAAACCCCAATTGCACGATTGTGCCCTTTATAATCGATACTCGAACGCGTACACTATTTTGTCGTAGTGCGCGTAATGTTTGCCCTCCATATTCACGGGTCAAACAATATCGGCGGGAAACAATTGGCGAATCTAACTTCGAGCGATATTACTAAAAAATAACTGAACTATCGGGACGAATTGTTCGTTAATGAAATTGGACGGAAAAGATTGAATGACGTTTTCCGACTGGCGTGTCACTTTTGAATCGAACGTGCAATTTCAAGCCACATCCACGCCATCCGCGTTAACACCGACGCTTCGCTCCCCCACCCACCCCTCCGGCATGCTCGCGCGCATACGTACATAGATACTCACGCGAGCACCCTCCGAAAACTTAGGGAATACCGTGGCACGAAACGGTCAGGCTACCCCGTCATGAATTTGTATGAAGCTTTAGAGAGGCTCGGATGCCCCGGAGCCCGGCTTTGCAGATGTTTGAACAGAAATTCCAGCCTTTTACGATCTTGCGGTCCGTGGGTGCGAGAGCGATGCTGGCGTCCATCGAAAAAGGGTGAAGAGACAGAGGAAGGGAGGGAGGGAAGGAGGGAGGCGAGAGGGAGGGAGGGAGGGAGGGAGGAGTGACGAGGGAACGGAGAGACGGGAGAGAGATGACGGACTCAAAAGAGCAACATTGCTGAAGACGATGAATCGCGCTGGAAGTGTCCGTGACGAAGTAGTTAGGCGAGAAAATTCTACAGCCGCTCGCCGAGGTTATGAATGGATCGCGGGGTTAATGGGTGTTTGTGCTCGCCTAACTCGGATGTCGGTTTTACCAACTATCGAGCTATTACCGGATGTTTCGAACCCGATTAGATACCCGTTCGTTCGGCGTGAAAAGGACAATGCGTATCGGCCGAAAGTTTGGTCGAGCAAACAATTTTATCGTTGTTTCGACGAGGCAATTGATGGTACTCGTTAACGATAGAGCTGCTGATAATCCTGCGTCAAATCTATTTCAGCTCGTTAGAAAGCTTCGATCGCGCGTTACGTAAATATAATATTTCACTCGAAAATACTACGGCAAATTTCTATTATTCGGTAATACGAGTTCTACGCAATTACTCGGAATCCAACGAGAATATCCGCGCGCTCATTTAATCGAATTATTTAATTGTTTGACCTCGCCAGACAATTTTTTCAATATCGATCAGCCGTGTTTACGCGAGAATTGCGCGTACGCGGAGTAACTGTTACGGCAACGCGAAATACTACCACGGACGCGGTACAAATTAATAGTTGACCAACAGTATGATACCGATAGCAAAAGATGAAACGGTAACCGCGCTTCCATCCCTTTATTTATCCTATAATATCGCATGCGCTAAATCATCATTCTCCAGCGTCTGCACAGAGAATTTTGGTCGTATCCTCAAATATTGATTATTCTCTTGATATAACGTTCGTATTACGATAACAATTCAGAGTCCGATCTCTGCGCAATATTACATACATCGGGATTCAATATTGTCTGTCGTTTGAAAACGATGACCGAACGCTGAATATTTTCAATTTCCAGTAATCTCATATACGCGTAAACATATGGCCACGATTAATCGAGGATAATATTTCGATACGCGCTCGGGCGTCGATCGGTATTATCGTCCGTATACGCGTTGCAGCGTCTAGGGATTATTGTGTACACGAAGAGAAATAATTAAATACGCGTGAAGATATGTGGTGCCCGACAAAGGGGTTCCGTCCCTACAATCGGTTCATCCTAGTAGTTATTTAGCATACTTCGGAGTTTGCCCATACGCAAAGTACAGAACGGCGGTAGGTTATCGATCGCACGATTCATTTTCGATTTCGGACTACTGAAAAACCGAACCCTGAACTTTGTCAATCGTCGCGCGACATTTAATTACCTACAGTTGACGGGTGCAGCTAGATACGTGATATCGCGGTACGTATTTCAGCGTCACTTTTGTCTACGCGCTGCAATCGATGCAATATTGACACGATTGCCTGTTATACATCGACGGACTGTTATTTGTATATAACCGATAAACGCATAAAATTCAATGAACTCTGTAACCACAGAATATTGCATCCTCGGCATTTAATTACAAAAATAAAGGCATCGAAACGCATTTGCGCGCACCAATGTGTATGGACAATGGGAATACACGTTTCGTATTGACAACGTGGACGAGAATTAATTAGGTTTACCGATATGTGTATACACGTTCGCTTCAGAAAAAGTATTTATTTTTTTTTTTGCGTTTACGAATGCGGAGTATCTTAGGCATAAACGTAAGATACCACCATGATTACGTGCACGATTGCAATTATCCTTGCGCCGCAAGGATACACCAGCTGCTGCAACAGCCTGTGATATTGGGATGCATCGTGAATAGTCAAAGGACGATTAGCTTCCACGTGGTTATAAACCCTTCGACGCGGTTGCCCCGCAATTAATTGTCGAATTTACCGATCGACTTACTTGCGATTCCAATTCTACGAATTGTACGTTCGCGCACCTGTACTCGGCACGCGTACAGAGTGTAATTTAGAGATGAATTATGAAGCTCAAAATGAAAAAGAAGAAAATCAATATAAACGGTAGGCATGCAAATAACGATAAACCAATAATAATATAATAATAATAATGAATTTTAATAAACCAATCGTTGGGAGTTATACCTCTATGGATCGTGTGACATAATATACATTCGTGAACCTCGGTCCTTGACGAGTTCAAAGTTTTAAGTGATATGGATCGGACCATTATATATTCCGCGGCAGCTGTTGTGAACTAGTCTGGAATATTAGGATGCACCGTGGTTAATTTTCGGGTTTGGTAATCGACGCCGACGCGTCTGCTGTTCGACGAAGCAATGATATATGGTAGGGGCGTGTTTCTCGACACAAATATAGCGCGACGATGTGTGCATCGCTATCGGTGATGATTTCCGTAATGCGGCGTACCAGTTCACGAGTAACTTAACGCATCAGCTACGGCCAGTGTCATTAGGTACAGGGATAGGCATGGGAAATATTAATAACCATACTTGGGACCGTACAGTAAAAATACTTCATCGTTCGTTGACGAAATCATCATTTTCATCAGCGAAAAACGTGTCACTATCGAGCCAATGGTTAACGCTTTTAACGCGTTAAAAATATACAAGGTCTTCGGTAAATGGTGGTAGTCCGTCGCAGGTGTTACAGCTGAGATAATTCCAAGCAGGTTTTCCCTAATTGAAAATATCCGAAGGATTTTAGTTAACGAGATATTAATGAACATCGGGAGCCAATCGGCGAAGAACGAGGTCGCTGGCACGTTTATACTCGCCGATTCGATAACCAACCACCGACGCTACCGACTGCCGAGTTCTCTTCAGATTGGCCGTAGTTTTCGGATATAGAATTTTCGTCGTAGAATATCTCGTTAACCAAAGCGCAACCAACATTTTCGACAAGGAAAAACCTGCTTGGAATTATCTCAGGTATATCACTATCAACGGAGTACCAAAATTTATGGGACACCCTGTATAATACTGAATACGTCTCTACCAGCGTCCCACATAAGAGTCATTGGTCTGTTTGAGCAAACCACGCGGCTCATACATATATACGAGCCGATCGGTAACTAACGTGTGAAACGGAATACGTGGATCGGCATGAAAAAAATTGAAGTTTCGAATAAAGTTTACGACTAAACTCGTCGTTCCGACGAGTTGACGAAAAAAGTCAAACATCGGAACGCTCGTTCGTCCGAAATCGTAGAAATAACTTTGAACTCGATATAATGCCAGGTCCGTATATTCAGCTAGCTCGCGGGCAAATCGGCGGCATCCGAAAACTTTTAACAAGCGTGTAACTTGGAGCGTTTTCGCGTCCCGCTCGCGTACTTTCGCGATCGCCGAGATCGTTTCGCGTGCTCCCACGGAACGATATTAGACGTAGGTAGGATGATGCTCGTTACGTATCCGCCGGATTTCTACGTCGTTGGGCCACGCCAAAGTGCCAGTCTAAGCTAGAGACAGGTTATACACCGTCACTTTGTCCGGCACTGGGGACGAAGTCAAAGTTTCGGCTGCGAGGTGGCTCGATGGAAACGTGGAATATCGCTAATGGGCTTGTTAAGGTTTGATTGAATTCAGGATTCCATCGCGATACCCGAGACGTTCGAAAATAACGTCGGAAAGGGCTGATGGGTGATTTGACGTTTCCGTTTTCATTTTTAAGACGTCACGCGGGCCGCGTAAAAGTTTAAGAAACACCCGACACGTTTGATACGTAGAGTAAAAGTTTAAGTCACTCGACTGGATGAACGCTAGTGCAATTAATGGGACGAGAGAGAAGTAAAATATTTCAACGGCGGAGTACGGCTCGGTGTTTTTATTTTCAAGCGAAAGGAGTTTCCTCGCAGACGGTGCTTCTTCAAACTCCGCGGTTTACTAATTTGCAAGCGTTTAAATGTTTGTGAATGTTCGCGAACGAAAGATAAAGTTGAAGTTCGCGAGCCTCCAGAGAGCTTATTCGTTTTCTCGGTTCGATTATTATCCTCGACTCCTCCCTTCTTTCGTTTCAACCTTTTTCTTTACTACCTCGATCATTCCGCTCGATCGTCCGAAACGCAATTCTGGACTCCTCTTCCTGTTTACCGGGTAACTCGAAAATCCACGTAAGGCAACGCCGCCGGTGTATTTCAATTAATTTCGCGAAATAGCGGTCGTCGCATCCCGATATTTCCTTCTGCTCGGAAGCATAGCTTCCGGTATTACCCAAAGGGGGCCCGAATACCGAGAGCCGAGGAGATGATGAAAGAGGGTTGGCGCGAGCTTCGAATTCCACCAACGATCAGATCCGGCCCAACGTAGTCTGCCAGATGGACGATTGGGTTCAAGAGTGTTTACTTCCACGAAGCTGGATGACGTTGAATTTCCGATAATCTGCCGTCTCACCGGGGTAACTGCACTCCCGGTAACGCGCCCGAGAAAGCAACGAGCTTATTCCTGTTTTGGCGATATGCCGTTTATAAATCCCTTTTTATCGCTCGGCGGCGTGTATCGAGCTCGTTAATTGGCGCAAAGAGGTAGACGCGGAAATAGATCGTTACGTCGATACGAGTTACCGGGAGAGCTCGAGAAACTCACGCAGAAGCCATCGTGACGTCGATGGCCCCGTCGTTACGAATAAAGAATCGCGACACGGCGAGATTGAATTAGGATAAATCAATTTCGACGTACTCTCGCTGGACGAACGGGATCGTCGTCCGGTTTTCACTAAAATTTTCGAAACCAAACGAGCGTCCCCGTCACCGAGAGTCCCGATCGTATAATTTACGACGGAGGGGCATCCTGGGTCTCCCTCGCGGGCAGCGTCTCCTAAGAGTACCGACCGGAATTAGAATTGAATGTCCGCGTCTCCGGGGTAACGAGGCGCATAAAACGTCATCGCCGTAGTAAGTGCATGCAAGGCTGCACTCAGTGGAACGACATTTGGTCTGCGGGGGCAAACCACAGTAGTTCCGTCAGCCTAACACGGCGGTCGGATTCACGTGCGCCGCTGCTCGTGGGCTAATGTCGGTGCCACCTGGGACATCCTGACATTCCGACGCTCCGACGTCCAGGGCCAGGACACACGGCTCCTCTCCCGTAGGGACCTAACTGAATCTATAGCGCCGACTGGTTTTAATCCATCTGGTTTTATGATGACACGGAGTCCGGGCGGAATTCCGGAAATCGTTCAACTTCCCCGTCCAATTAAAACTCTCGTCGCAGAATTCGTGTTATCGCGTTCCGCTATCGTCGTCGTCGTCGTCTAGCTGGAGTACGCGCGAATCGACGGATAACGTCGAACGCGGTTAAATTATCAACAGCCGGAAATTCGTAGCGTTCCTCCCGTGTCGCTCTTCGTTTGTTCGATTCATCGACGCATCGCTCAAAATATCTTCCGCCGGGTTTCCTTCTAATTCCACCCGGAAATCGCCGCGAACGGAGACCGCCGCCGCGTATCTTTACTACCGCGGTACATATTTCACGAACGTGCCCGTGTGCGCGCATAATATTCGTGCCCCCGCCACCGGGCCCCGCCCACTGGTTACCCCCCACTATCGGTGAGCTCACCACTGACGGACGGCCGCGTTGCAGTACAGCCGCGCCACACACCGGTGCTCTACGCGGAGGGTTCAGAGTTGATTAATCTCTACAATATTTAAGAAGCGCCTGGCTGAGGCAAAAAGCCTTCCGCCGAGGCTTTACGCGAATAGCTTTCTCCGTGCAAATCCGCCCTGGTTAATACCCTGTTTGCATCGTGACACCCTTTCTCCTACTAGTTCGTTCGTTCTTCCTTTCTCTCTCTCTCTCTCTCTCTCTCTCTCTCTCTCTCTCTCTCTCTCTCTCTCTCTCTCTCTCTCTCTCTCTCTCTCTCTCTCTCTCTCTCCCCCCCCCCCTCTCCCTCTCGCTCTCACCGCAGCACCGCGTGTACGTTACCGGGAAAATAGGGGGGATGCGCAAACGTGTAATTGCGTTACGGATACTACGGAGGCGTGGAGCGGAGTCGATTATTTACACCGCTTCGTTCGAAGGGCCCAGCCCTGTAATCGGTGCGAATCTCGTGTGTCGTGAAATGTGGCCGAATCCCGTTATCGGGGCGCGAAAATTACAGTGGGATAAAGCACTGCGCGGCCGTGATTCTCGGATTACGTATGTTTGAGCACGACGCGATATATGATCTTCCAGATTCTTGCGGAGCGCGTACGAGAAAACCCTGGGCACGTTACGTCGAGCCGCGCAATTGGATTATTAATAATACGACAATGAGAGTTGGCCAGCGAGAGGGAGAGGGAGAATCCTCGCATAGTTTATTGGACCTCGCGACGTTAACTGGCACGTCGAATCCGTTGGGGCTTTTCTCGCGACCCGTCTGCAATTTCAACGCCGCCATCGAAGCTTAAAGGCCCGACGCGCAAAGTCGATAACGATGTGGCGTACGAGATAATAGAGACCGTAGAATTTCTAAGTTACCCTGATTTACATTAAGACTTCACGAGACCGGCGGATTTAGATTCAGATTTTAAGCTGCGATCAAAGACCATCCCCGTCTCGAAACCCCCAAACGTGCATACGTTGGGCTATTAAATTTCGTTAATTAAATTATATAGCGCTGTTGGGATTATAAAAATGCCCGGGTACACGCGTTGCTCGTAATATTTAATAAAGTATAAAGTCAACGCGGCTATACCACCGAGTTATTTTTATTGAAGACTATTATCAAGACGAGGAGAGGGGGGAAGGGAGAACCTACGCGAAATGGTAATGGAGCGTGCTGCACGAACGGCTAATTGCATTCCTAATAATGCGGCAGTGAAAGAGGACTTATATAGTTTATCGTATTTTATTGCCGACCCAACTGTAACCACTGGGAATTTTCCAGTTTCCCCTATGCAGTTTGCACGCTGTCCCGAAGTGTAACGACCCAAGTTTATCGCAAAGTCGATAAGGACATAACACCAAATGTAATACGGATACCGCAAGCCGGCGAAACTTTACGGATAGTCCACGCATTAAATTCGCGGGTACTCTTATTTAAATTTAATCCGAATCCTTCTAATCTGGGGCAAAAAACGAATACGATGTAAAATACGGACCGATATTTCCTACTTTAAAATCCTTGCGATTCGCGGTCTATATATTTTCAGCTTCGCGGTCTTTTAAGCGAGAAATACCGTGATAAATAGTTGAATATATATTACGATATGGGTGACTGGAAACGATTTAGTTGAGAATGAGATATTAGATCGGTATCTGCGAAAATATCTTGGGGAAACGTGTTATACGGAGAAGAATAATTCGTTTCGCTGCTATCCATCGAGGCCGGTAGTAATGAAGTCGTTAAACGATCTTCCGTCACCGATCATAGGTTATTTTCATTTTTAACGAATGCCTCGCGGCGAATACCTGTGTCCGTGCCGCATGAAATAGCCCTCACGGTACAAACATTTGCCAAAGGCCTCTAATTTATCCAGCAGTCACGTAAAAGCAGGCGTGGACTTTGAAAGAGTCAGCCATGCGAAAGAGTAATTACCGCATCGCTAATAATGCGTCGGCGAGAACGGATTTACACGTTCTATCGCATTATTGAAATTACCGGAAACATTGTCACGAAGGTTTACCGCGGGAACGGTAAAATCGATTACCAGCACAAAAGATGATGCGTCGCGATAGGGGCGTAAAAATTATTGGTAAATCCGAACGTTCCAATGCGATCCTAGATAATAATAATAATAATAATAATAATAGTCGTGACACACCGACAGAACGAAGTTGTCGAATATCATTACATTCCGAAAACTACTGACAAATTTTTGCAATTAAAACCGAACTACACAACATTTCTATACGTTAATGCGATTATTTTGATCGGCTTTAATTTAACGGAACTCGGCAAGTTCGGGTAATTGCTCGCTGTAGTTGCTTCGATAATCGACGAAGTTTATTCTGAAATTTTCTCGAGACGGTAAACGTCGGACGATCTATTACGCCGAGGCAGACGTCGATGCTCCTGGGATTTCGTCAGACTCGAGAAGAAGACGTACACGAAGGGAAACGTCCTCTCTTTGAAAATTACTCGGAGCGTTGCGCTTGGACTGCATTAAAAATACCGCGTAGTTTCCCTTCGAAAACTACTTCCAAGTTTCGCCTTACGGGGATAAAAAAAAGGACATTCTCGAAGATATTGTCGAAAATGGAATAATGACAACGCGTATCGTGATTCATTATACACTGATCTCGTTAACATCTGTTTTAATATCGCGATTGCGATACTCAAGTTTAGCGCTTGCGGTAATAAAACACGATTCATCGTATTTATTATTTCCCCGGCTCGTAAAATAATTGGAAAATGACTGTACGAGGAAGGTGCGGCAAAAAACAAATTTGGATACTCCCTTCTACCACGTATGGCGTTCCGGGATTGTGTTTAACTCTCGTTAATTGGACCAAAGCAACGGAAATTCCGTAGGAATTATTTCGGAGGCGAGTTCGCGCGTGCGTATATAATTATACATACACCGAGTGACCGGAGGAGCATCATTTTAGAATTTCGTTCGCGCTTGATTTTCGCTAATTGGAACGTACTTGATCCCCGGAGTTGGTTCTTATGAATTATTTTTGGCGCGTTTAATACCGAGCAATACGCAACGTTGTTACGCAATTCAGTTCCGTTTGTTACGTATTTTCTAATAAAAAGAACAAACGAGCTCCCAAGAACGCGTAAAAACTCGCAGAATCAATTGATATAACGTTCAAGACTTAAAAAAATTTATTTCGCAAATTCGCTCACCCTTGTTGTGTTTGTTGATGCTTATGCCATGCCCGTCTTCTCGCTTCCACATTAACTTTGGGGTAGGGTACCCGTCTGCTTTACAGGTGAGAGTTATATTCTGATTCTCTCGAACCGCTACTGTGCTTTCAGTGGACTCGGAGTCCCGTATATTTGGGGGTACTGCAAAGCGAAAATCAAAAATGCATTGATCAAACGAATATCGGATTATCGACGAAACAATTTAGTCAACAAGTATTACGAACGCTTACCAACGACTTGAAGAAAGCCAACTTGGCTCATCATGGGAGTGGTGTTGACTTGGCACATGTAATAACCCCGATCACCCTGCTGCACGCTATTAATGTGAAGTAACCAGGTTTTCTGATTGTCGTGCGACACCGAGAACCTCGGTATCTTAACGACCACGTGTTTGTGAATGCTGAGTAACATTTGGCGGCTCACGTGAATCCACGCCACCTGTAATCAGAGTACAAACAATTCGATTAGGGACCGCACGCGAACTAGCGATCAGCGATTAAAATCCGTTCGTACCGATCTTCCCTAAATTTCCATAAAAAAATATTATTACGGTCGAACGTCCTTACTATTTGTTTCGCGCCGAAAGATGTACAGTTCGTCGCGTCGATTATACGCCGCTCAAATTTCACGCTCGATCGCGATAGAGATTCTTCAAAATACCCTTGGCCAAATCCACAAGTGGTGGAGCATAACCGCGGAGTTGCCTATCAGGGTGAGCGTAGGAGGGACAGAGAAGGAGTGAGAAACACAGAAAACCCGGATAGAGGGTGCACTGACACGGCGCAACCGCCGTGCATCAGAAATTCTATGAACAAACATTATTACGACCGTATTTTACGCTCCGGTGGGCTAACCTTCCCTTAACTAAGCTCATTCCACGACAAAGCTTATGCACTTTCGAGGATTTCTAGGTTAAACCGCCCTCCCCCTCCATACGCTCCCGTGACACGCTGCTCCCACGCTCGCCACTTCCCCCCCTTTTTTTTTATTATTTTCTTGGCAAAGCTCGAGGATGCTCGGTTGCACGAAAGCGCCACTTTTCCTCATTTTTACTTTCCACAGTCCCTTTCGACGTATCTCCCCCACGTCCATCTACCTCTTGCCCGCACACCTTTTCAGGAAGTAACACGGCGACGGTCGTACTCCCGCCCCGCCCACTCGTTAGGGGATGGATGGGTTATGACGAGTTGTTCTACCTCTGTCCGTATTTGTCCGCTTCTTCGTGGATTATCGACATCGAGAATTTTTTAAAAGAGTGATTTGTTCTAGCATTAAGAGGAATTTACTCTTCTTTTTCATGAATTTTCGTATCGCGCGAATACGTTGGGTTTGTTAATCCGACCGCTGACGTAATGTCGTTAACGATTTAATATTGATTAATTTAATGCAAAATACGATTTGCGATTTTTTCCCCATAAATAATCTAAAACACGGTCCGAATGTTGCTCGCGAAAAGGACATTCGAAAGGTTCGACGGGGGTTTTGTAATTCTGAAATTTAATTTGACCTCGATAAAGTGAAAACGAATAAAAACCACAAGTTGTGCGCGCATTTTCTTTTTCCTCGTTCATTGCTGTTCTCGAGTCTCCGAATGTTGAAAATGTTTCCGTCTGCTAGTTTCGTACTACTTCCCCCACCCCTTTTTTTACATTACAGTGCTCTCGTGAAATTAATTTAAGAACCCTCGGCGAGGCGGTCGGATTACACCGGTTTGTTCCTTGCTGAAACGTTTTTCCTTGCTTTTACATTTTCGCGAAAGACCCACTTTACGGTTTAAACAATTATTCCGCACAATTTTCGAATTCTCGATGGAACTTGCGGCGAGTAAGAAAAGTGCGCGCCACGGCGTCATTTTTGTTCGTTAATACTCTTCCGGTGAAAAAGATTTATCGCGAAAAAAGAAACAGAAGGATTTATCTGTCTGTTATTGGACGCTTGATTTTTCTTAAATCGTACCCCGTCTCTTGTTCTTGTTTTGCCTGGCAGACTTTCTTCTCAGCTTGTTATCATCGCTCGGAACTCACCGAATACTCAAAGAACGCCACTGTTTTAATTTTCAACTTTTTTTTTTCCAGGGTACGCGGTTCGCGGGAATAACTTGGCAGATAGCGGAGCCAAGCTATCTCGGATTACACGCAGGACTTTCTATTACTTTTTCTTACTCCACGAGACTCTTCTTTGCAGACTTCGCGTAACGAGGGACAACGAGTGCATCAACGGAGAGACAGCAAATACATTTGCAAATGTTTTTAACAAGCATGTCGAACCTTTAGTTCGAAAGAATATTGTTTCAGTAGAGGGAAAAGAAACGATGAAATAAAAGTACATAATAAAATAAGCGTCAAACTGAACAAAAGAAATCGTTATTATTCGACTACGACTCGAATCTTCCTCTTTATTCCGTTATAATTAACTCCCATCTCTGTATTTTGAACGACTAATTGTCGCCAAAGGAGTTTTGTGTCCGGGGAAAGCAACGGTTTGGATATTTAGTTTACGTATGTCGGATGTAAGGCTGCAAAGAGTTGTACGTTTATTCCGCGAACCTCTGGGCGAAACTTTTTGGCTATGAAATCACAGGACGCCGAAGAAAGTTCTTCGAGTTCTTGGGGTTCCGCTAACGAGGAGCTAAGAAGATGGATGGTTAAGGGTCGTTGCCCGAAGACTTCCTCTAAACGTAGACGAGCGAGTAAAACAATTAGTCCACGATCCCGTGCTTTCGCGGTTAAAATATTTTTAAATGCTTCGAGAAAATTCCCCGCCGACGCGACGGTTCGACGGCGGGCAAATTCGTCTAAAGAAAATTCACCGTCGGCAAGCCAGAGTCGTTAGTTTATTTTCCGTCGGTGATGACTTTTTCCCTTCGGTCGATTATCAGCCGGTGAATTTCCCCATCGTGTGAACGGCTGGCGATGAACTTTCCACGTACCATTTTTAAACATCTGAATTTTCGCTGGATCGAGCGCGGAAATTTAATGGCTCAATCGTGTACATCAGCGGTGCACCGAGGGTCATTATGGCACGCGGAACTGCATATTGAACTTTATCGGTCGATCGAACGGCTAATTAATCCTGCAGAATAATTAAGCCGGGAAAGACTTTATCAGATTACGGTATCGTAAATCGATGATCCGATATCACCGGGACCGAGCTCCTAAATCGAAGTGGAAAAATTTTATCCGCTCGGAAATTGCAGCTGAATGTGGAGGGTTGGGGGGGGGGGGGGGGGAAAGGGCGATCCGTTTCGAGATCGGTGGGAACGATAGGTTACGAATTG
>CAKOGF010000087.1:0-22497 GCA_933228935.1 Pemphredon lugubris
AGCCCCGTCTATGGTATCTCGATAAAAAAAAATCTCCTCCGTTACCCTGAAATTTTATATACAACCGGCCCCTTCTTCTCTCTCTCGTCCCTCCCTAACCCTCTCGTACTTTCTCTCCCCGTCTGCCCCGATTCATTTCGCCAAGGGACTGCAGGTCCTGGCGTTTCGTGGGCGATTTCGGCGTTATTCAGTTCTTGACGACGTTGCGGATTATTGTACGTTTCTCGTATGCATGAATACTTTATCAAAGGCGGCCTTAAAGCTTTGACCACTGCGACGAACATTCGAGCGTCGCGACGGAAGTTTAATGGATGAAAATTCATGAAACGCCCTACGAACGGGGGGGGGGGGGGCGGGCTTGACGCGTAGTTTATTAACGAGGAATCGGTATAGCGCGCGGATTAAACCTACGGCTAATATCAAATTCAGCCGAGTACGGGGCGCAATAAAGGAAAAGTCGACGCGCTCGTTAAGCGATGGGTAACGAGCTTAGAAAACCGTACAACTTACGGCACGATCGGTTAATGTCAAATATATAGGTGAAGCGCGCTGACCGCTTTGGCAATAAATATCGATAATCGATAGTCCACCAGAAGCGATTCGGTATGGCCTCGTGCGCTGGAGCCAAGTTAGGACGAGGAAAGGAAGAGGAGGGTCGACGGGGGATCGGACCGGGGGAGGGAGGGGGGAGAGAGAAAGAGAAAGGTAGATCTCCTTCGGTGCTTTCAAAACCAGAAGTAGTTCTCGGATTCGTATTAAAAAGCTTACGCTCCAGAAGACACTTTCAGCCGCGCTGACCGACTGTGAACGGTAAATTTGCGACCTCCTTTGCAAAAGCAATTATGTTACTCCTACTCTCCTCGTCTATCCCTCCTCCCTTCCACTCCCCCCCCCTCTCTCTCTCTCCTATTCTCACCTCCCCCACCAACGCCCTCCTTCCTTCCTCCTTTTCCTCTTCAGCCGTTCCTTCTATCTTTTCCTTCTTCGCTCGGTAACCCTTGAACGGATGGCTTTTACATTTTCAGCCTCCTCGCACGGAAAATCGCTCTTACATTCAAATCAAAAGGCTCGGCCGCCGGTGGAAGTGCTTCGCTCCCTTCCTCTCCCGCTCTCTCTCTCTCTCTCTCTCTCTACTTCCCTCACTCGCACCCCCCTCGCGGTTAGAGATTCATTCTGCAATAGGTTAATCTCAGTCCACGCGATCCTCCACGGTCCTACGCTACTATTTCGTTCGCCACCGATGACGTGGTAATTCCTATGGACTCTCTTTGTGTCCCTTTTATCGACGCTAGCTGCGAATTTCGGTGCTTCTTTTTTTCCTTTCTTTTTTTTTAACCGACTATTTTGATGAAAGGGGGAGCGCGGTCGGAAAGGACAGCGGTGAATGGTGTACACCGCGATGTCGGTGAACGTGTCCTAGGATTTTCTCCGTAACGCTTCCGCGCGCGTCTTTACAAACGGAATTTTAGAAGTGCTGGCCTTTTCACGCGGGGACCGGGGATCGTATGGCGCTCTTAATGCGCAAATATTTCAGCTATTTGAACAGCGACGTACGCGGAGAAAGATGGATCAGGTGGTAAAACTTGTTAAATGTCCGTGAAGGAACGATCGCGAGATTCTTTTTTTTTTCCTGTCGTTGAGCGGTAAAACGCGTTTTAATCGGCGAGCGTGGAAATTAAAAGTAGTAATCTGCAATGTACTTCGCTTACCATGGTCGTTACGTCGGTCTTGACACTATTCCTACTGACGCTTAATGTATACCTACCTATTCCTACCGTTTAAAACAACTTAAATCTCTCACTGTAGAATGAAGATGTCAGTTAATTTGATGGTGGAAAAATGTACTTTCTTTTTTAAGAAACAAACAACGTATGTATTAACATTTACGTTGTACGTGAGAAGTTGTAGACAAAATTTAAAGAACGATCATTCGACCATCCGTGATGAGAATATCGTTAACAAAAACAGAATACACGATGACTTCGACGTAACGTGTCCGTGACAAAATCCTCTGCTCGCATTACGATAAACACTTCGCTCTTAAGTATCGGCTTTAATTCGCTGAAGATGAAAGCGTTGCTCACGTTTGGCTAATTGCTTCCTAATGGCCGCAAATATTACCTCTCGTCCTCCCTATCCCTCGCCTTTATCTATCTGTCTGCCTAGCTCTCCCTTTCAACCGCTTGGCTATTTCAGGAACGTTCGAAGCCTCGCCTAACGGCTTAATGGCAGTACTCCGTTGTTGCAACGTAGGCCGGTGCATTTCACGCTGCACAATGTTCGAGTGCGCGTTCACAGCGATAAGTTCCGACCAATGTTTCAATATTACAGCGGGTACCAGTAATCGTTGACGCGATTAAAGTATTCGATATAAATTGCTCGATTGTCGGTTCAACGGAACCGTGGAGAGGCGGAATGTTGATCACATTAAACGCCACGCGGATAATTTGTTAAAGTTAATTATCGAATAAAGGTTAGCCGTAACGAACAACGCGTTCGACCGTAGCCGTTGTTCCTTCTTCTTTTTTTTACGAGCAGTCCGTAAACGTTAACCCGAACGCGCTCGGCGGTGGACAAAACAAAAACTTAATAAATTAATAACGCAAACATCGGGACGCGCTTCGACATTTACTCCGGCCATACGTCACGGATACGTGCGCGTGCGAACGAATGGCAGGGAGCGGGTACGTGCTGGCGGCGGCAACCGGCGAACGCGAGTCCCGCGGAAAATATTCGCGTGTATAAACCGCTGTCCCGCGTGATATATTTACTTAATAAACGTTCCGAACGGCAGGAAAATTTAAATTAAATTTATTCAGTGAAAACAGGGCGGAGGCGCGAGAACGGCCGCGGCATTGTTTGTGAGCGGACCAAACACGGGACGCGGGGTCAGAGACAGGAAATTGAGGGACAAGAATGGCGGTGGTGGGAGGAGAGGGGTTGGGAGAGTTGAGAGAGAGAGAGAGAGAGAGAGAAGAACAGAGAGACGGAAAGTCGAGAGAATGGGAGATAAAACGAACAGTGGCGGGAGGAAGAGAGGAAAATAACTGGCAAAGGACAAACTGTTATAACGAAGTGAAAAGCTCGAGAGAGTAGTGGCGTACGTGAGTGACGGCGGGCGGGAAGGAGGGATGGAGGTACGGCGAGGCGGGGGGGGGAGGGGGGGAGTAGGGAGGGAAAAAACGTGAAAATATGCCGTTGGCATGCTTTTCCTGCGACAAAAATGTGTCAAATTCGCGCGTGCTTGGTACGGTACGTTCGCCGAAACTCGTCGGAAACAGAAAGAACGTTTCGCGATGATGGGACGCGGTGCGGTGGTAGTACCGCCGAGGCGGGACTCGAAAAATACGCGCTACACCGGCGTTCCGTTTGAACGCCGAGTGTTTCGTTGTTTCCGAATTATCTCCAATTTTTCGACGTCGACTACGCGTAATTTGCACGAATTGTAGGACAATTGTGCGGCGCGATAGTACGTACGACTCTTTCGCGGATGCACGCGTTCACGGGATTACGCGTAACAATGTGTTTTTTCGCGATACTAACGGTTAACCGGGAGCGTTATCGCGTACGGATAGAATTTCAAAAAGTCTCTCGCGTCTTCTCTCTCTGGGGCGCGACGGTTAATTATATTTTGATATTCGGGAAGCGTCAAAGCGCGGGAGGTAATGTAGATTTAAATAATTGTACCAGAGAGGAACGAAACGGTTGAACGAGGTTCACGCGAGGTTTTTTTTTTTCGTAACAACGCTAACATTATTATATTTAATATGATACGTGGTCGCTAAGTAATATCGTAACGGTTTTATTTAACAGAAATTTTAATTACCTTTTCTTTTTAAAAACTTTCTATTTAACTTGATTATTTAAGGAAACTAGAAATACAATATTGTAGAGCAGAAGCAGCGCTTTCGAACAATGCAGACAATTTGCCAAATAAAACGCGTATTATTTGAATTAAAAAATAAAAACAAAAACGGTACGACGATACTTACCAACCCAATAATAAAAGTTACATCAGTTTAGCAAACACTTTTCCAACTTTTATTCCTGGACTTCGCCTATCGGCTTTTTACGTGTCATCCGACTTGTTTTTTTCGACGGTTTGACTCGACACGTTACCGATTGCGTTTTCTTGTCTCTATGCACGCTTACACGCGCAGCCACGCGCGTTACCTCGAGAGGCCCGTAGTTCCCTCGAAATTGCATTGCAAGCGATAAGACGCAGAAATCGGATCCTACGATAATTAGACTAATGAACTTTGCAGCATCCTCGGCTCTGTAATGTACAACGTGATGGTTACGCAATAACGAATTTTGACTACCAACTTGTAGGAGCAGTTAGTAATTATTATCTGCCGAAAGAGATGGAGAGAGGGGGGGGGGGGGGTTGAGTAAGATCATTCTAATGCAAAGAAAAAGAAGAGAAGGACCAGGAATTTGGACGATGAATTAGGTGATAAGAAGCGATGCGTAAGAGAGTGGCGAATCGGGATCTAATCGAGATTCCAGCTATGTACAAAATATTTATTATGCCACCTTGTGACTAACCTTATCATTAGAGATCTGATACAGATGGCGCCGCCACATTACAGCCAAAATAATCGCTTTCATCATTACCTCTCCGTTTACACCCTTAGGTAAGTATACGCGTACGATATTCCGACTAGCGCGCGCAAACCAGCGAGGCGTAGAATAAAAAAATACGAAAGTACGCGTACCGTGGGGGTAATCGATAGTCAACATAGATATAACGCAGCGTCGCGGCCGGTTCTCGGTGTGTCTACACTTGTCCTCCTTCCGACTCTCGAGAGTTGAAAGCATCTGGTGGATAGTGGACACTCTACTTAGTGGAAAAGATGGACTGCCGAGGGAAGTAAAAGGTGGATCTCACGGATCGCCAGGACGTTGCTCGAGTGTCTACCTATCGGCCCTTTTGCATACATTTCAATCCGAATACGACTGGCCACTCCTGACAAGAGGGATGCTTTCAAGAAAAGTGCCGATGACCGGCTGCCGTTCGGCCAGAAAATCACGATCAAGGTTGAAAAATTGCATTGTCCGTTTTAAACTGGCTGCAATTCGCTCGGCGGTACGCCCAGGTTCGATACTTCCCCCGCATCGATCTTTTTCCAAAACCCTTTCCCGTTTTAGGGCACCTTTACACGTATCCGATCCGGGTCCGATACGATTTTTAACGTTTCGAGGATTGTATTCACATACGTCCAGATACATCCCCATACATATATACATACTAAGAAGAGGAAATCATTCAATAGTTTATATACCGCAAGAAACTCTTAAGGATTTTTTAAACAACTTGTCAAAGGATATCTTTTTATCGACGATAATAAATCTAGCCATTCACGCTAAGGACAGATTTTAATCACCCCCCCCCCCCCCCTTATTTATTTAAAAAATAGGACATTCGTATTGTGCATTAAGCTACATTAATAAATAAAAAAGTTTCCGAAATGATTGTTGCTTTCATTCAATAAAAAAAAATTCATGAAAATCGTTAATTTTTCTGGCCGTCACAGCAGTCCCATAAAGTTTCCAATGCCTCAAGTTCAACGTGGTTGTCGCAGCGTGGGAAACTGGCCTCATTCAAAATAAAGGGACCAGTGGCTCCGCGTTTCTCGCGATCGCCGACGACAGCGTTTTGCCAATGTACAGAAATGTTACCTTTAGAACGTTTCGCAAACAATTCCGGGAGCTGCTAGTTTGCGGATTCAAATAGGTACACCCTTCTTAGCGTTGAATTAATTTACGATAACTCGTGTTGTACACGAGTGCCGGAAGAGATACCGCGGCATAGGTTCGTTTTCGAAACGGTTCGAACCAATTTCAGGTTTCCCTACTTTTGTTTTTTTTTTTTAGTTCGTCGGTAGGGAATAGTTACCCATTAGTTTTCGAGTGTGCGCGCGTAGAGATAAATTTCGAGCGTTGTTAGGTAACTTTATTGTTCTTAATTAATTCAAACGAAAAAGTTAACGTAGATACACGATGGAGTTACTCGAAAACTCATTATTTTAACTTGTTAAAACTATCCGTCGAAAGGGCAGCGTGAGCCTGACGAGCCGGAAAAGCCATTTTTGATGAGCATGCTTTATCCCGGTGGTTCGATCGCAAGCTACAATCGGGAATCGCAACGGTGTCATCGATACCAAAGGGAATCGTTTCCAATTCGTGACCTACTATACGTATTTCTCTTCACGAGTTGAACTTAATTACCTCTTAACTTCTCCATCGGCGGTATTTCTTTGTTCTTCGCGGCATTCGCATTACATTGTTCGCAGATTTCTGAAAGCATTTGCCCTCTCGCGCTACGACTTTCATCCCCTCCCTAACCCCCCCCCCACCCCTCCCGATTTGTTCCGATTCCTTTCTTTTTTTTTCTGTTTACACCAACAAAGGAACGAGAGCCGCCTATTCTCCGTTACAAAATACCTGATTTTCCTTACAAAGGAGCCACCTATCTTTCGATCCGGTAACAAGTGTAATATATCATGGGCTGCGGGGAGAAGTTTCCTTCAAATTTTCTCTTCATAAAATTACCAGCCTGCAGTAACATATAACTCGTGCCGGCGATTTTCTATCTCCGCGTACCGCGGCTAGCGAGATCGACCGAAGGAGAAATGTAAAATCCGGCAATCCCGGTCTAAAATAGTAAAACAGTTGCGATGAGGAATGTAGATGCGATGGCAGTGGAGCCTCAGAGGTTGGAGCCGAGGTTGAGATTGGCAATTTGTTATAGCCCGCAGACTCATACGAGGTGCAGTAGCTCTCCTCTTCCCACGCGCCTGGGTAACCCACACTTATACGCGCCCGCAACGAACACACACACGCGCACACCTGCTGCGTTTCACGGAGGCCGTGTCACGCTCATTCGCGCACACTCCGGCCGAAGAGTATATGTATAGGGGTCGCGCGGAGCGTATCGGAGAAAGGAAAATTTATAAGGGCGCAAGAATGTTACGACCCAAATGGTAACAAATAGTGGAGTTCCAGCAAGAAACTCTTCTCGTCGTTATCGTATGCGGCGGTCGCGTTACGTCGTAAACAGTTCGCAAATAATCAAGGGAAATGGGAATTATTGCCGCGAATGTACATCGGGGGTGGCGGGGGGTGGGGAGGGGGGGGGGGAGGGTAGAGGGGGGCAGCTGCGCGGTATCCCTACACCCGTTACTTCTTCCGCAGCCGGGAAAACTTTTCGTATAACGCCCGGGCGACTTCTACGTTGCGAGTTTTGCGAGGAAAATTATGCACTTGTTTTAGTGAATGGATAAAGGGAAACTTTTACTTGCAAAGTGAACGGGCATACGCGTCGGGAGAATGAATGAGATTCGGCGCGGCATTGCGGGCGACGCGGTGCCCCCCCCCCCTCCCCCCCCCCCCCCCCCCCCCCGGGAATTTGCGTGTCCGCTGTAAAGGAGCTTTCTAACGTCAACCGTGAAACCTTGATCCGGTCGAAAATCGTTCGTTTTCTTCTTACTTCGATCGTTATTGCGTTTCCCCGTCGCCGGACCATTTTTTACGATTCGTTCCACCATTCGCCGGAAACCCACGGCCGTTGCATATTTTATCAAACGAACTTTGGCCCCGCAATGTTGAAGTTCGGTTCGAAACATCGCGAGCGAACTAAGTTAGCGATAGCTGGGAGTACGAGGATAACTACGCTCACGCATGTTTCGTTTGTGAGTTGCGAGCTCTGTGATACGAGCTCGTGCGCCGGATGGAAGTAGCGCCCCGGAGTTTTGGTTTGAAGTAAGAATAGATAACGCGATAACGCGGAATGTAGGATTCCTAGAAGGGGTGGGTGGGGGGATCTTGCGTACGTATTCTGCTTATCGGTAAACGAAGTATTTCCGTTTGCCACGGCGTAGTCGATCGATGCAATTGCGTATAAGGGTCCCGTATACTTTTCATCCGATCGGACGACGTCGACGTTATGTATTAGTTATCATACTCTCAGACATTCACCCTCTCAAACACTTCAGGCGCGTGCAACCCTCCGCGCAATGCGGAGTCTTAGGTAAACATTTGCATTTCTAACCTACATGACGATTACTCCCCCGCAACGCATCTGATCGCATTTCGATTAATCCTGATCTGTAACTACATAGCGTACCTATATTAATATTCCAGCGATCCGTCAGGCTCGTATAAATGCCGGCTAGTATCGACCTCACGGTTCATTGACGTTGAGTTTCGTGATATTCGAAATGAATCTTCAGTCGGGACGTTTAGTACGTTCGTACGTCGCGTATAACTCATAAAAATTTCTTCTCCCGATGGAAGAATAAGCTGGACATACGTCCGGTCAGATTTGCTAACGGATTAAATCGTATTTCGGTCGACGGGAGAGGAATAAAATAACGCGGCAAAAAAGAAATATGCATAGAGCTAATAGAGCAAGAGAAGCGAAAACCTTTGCAAGCTTTGAATATCGAAAGGAAATTAAAACCGCGGTCACCGGCGTCCCGTAACCCCTCGCCGTGCGCCAAAAGTTAGCCATTCGTCCGGATTTCTGCGCTTTTTCAATAAATTGGCGGTATGGTCGAGCAAAATTAGTTTATTCGAGTGTAACGTCATGCGCGTCTCCCCCCATTTTTTTCCCTCGCCACGGACGAAAGCAGTATTGGTTTCGTCGATTGTGCCTCCGCGTTCGTATCGTCTCTTTGGCCAGATGGGTTTCAATGAAATTTAATATTTGAGACTTTCATAAAGCTTAATCGCGGAGCTCGTAGATTGCGGAGTCGCGTCGGTAGTTTCGAAGATTGCAATACGTGATTTTCATTAACGAGGACGAGGGCGATTCCGGCCTCGAAGGTTTGAATATTTTTCATCGTCCATTCTGTCTCATCCATTTGTTTACTATATGCGATTTTTAGTGCGGAAGAATTGAATAATTGCGAACATAAGTGTCGCGATACGACGAGAGGTGTAATGTTGGCCGTGAAACAAGATCGGAGGCACCTTCATGTTTCTCCAAATCGAATTAACGATTTCGAGACTATATGTAATTTTTTTATGATGACTTTGGAGTCGAATCTTCACGTAATAGAATATTATACATAACGTTGAGAATAATTGGTATCACTTGTATCTTGGGATCAGAATTGCAATTGTTTCAGTGTAAAATATCAAATAATTGTCGAATCTCCGATGAGAATATATATAATTATATTCTTTCCGCGTAGGAGTTATACAAATTACGTTAAATAAAATTACGATAGCAACAGCTTGTTTGCGATCAACGAGTGCTCGATTCAATTGACTGACGCTCCCTCGCGTACAAGCAATAAGTATATTCCAGAAAGAAAAAGAGTGACGTTTATCCGTTAATCTTATTATGTACAATATCATTTCACACGATTAGAAAAACTTTTTTCCGCAGGAATAATAAATGATACAGCGACAAGAGATTCAATTCGATCCATTCCCCTTCGGGCCCGCATCAGACCCGTTCGGCCTACTTCACTTAAGTTCATTCCTTTTTAAAGTTTATAATTTAAACCCGCCATCCTTCCCTCCGTAGGGCCTATTGAAAACCACCCACCCTGTTCCACGGTTCTTCAAACAGGCCCTGTCAACTTACGTTCATCCCTCCTAATCTTCTTCTACCACTCTCCTCCCGTTTAAACCGAAAGAAAATTAGTTATTGACGCTCACGGTAAGCGTCGGCGAGTTGTTGACAAATACAAAGCAAATGTTTGCAATGTATTAAGCTCCGCGTGCCGCTCCTATTTCCGCAATTATAGCGAGAGAACAATATTACCGGTTTAGTTCGCTCGATTAGTTTGTACGACACGACTACCGCAAAAGCCAGAAGAAACTACGGGTCGATCGATCGATCTATTATCCCGCGAACGGGAACGTTGACTCCGTTCTATTATATGTACACACGTATAGACGAATGTATAATTATAGTAAGAGCGATGCAAAGTTTCGCCGCTTCCCGACGTAAGCCTTCTTCCGATCGGACGTACGGACGTACTGATCTGCCGTTTGACGTTTTCCTTTCATTACGCAGCGGGATAATTGTCCAAACGTCGAGCAAATAATTCAGTAGCGTATTTACGCTGTCATCGTTCAACTCTGGGAAGCGGTATGCCAATCGAGCCGCAATGGTCGGACGTCATTGTTTGCCCATTCCCTAAGGCTAACCACCGTCACCCACAATATTACAGAATTACTACCTACCCCGCCCGTTCGTATCTCGTTCTATCCAATATCGCGTAGATTGCGTACGTACATTGGGAAGCCTCATCGCCTCCAATATTAGTTCTAATACCACTACGGAAATTGCATTGATGATGCTAATTCAATTGGTCTGTTTGCCAATTGGAATCATTAAGATTCGGATCTCCCTGTGTTTTGGGGAAACAGTTCGAATTATCGCGGTGTCGTGGGAGATCACGCGCGTACAACTGTCTACCGTTGATTTTCCGCGAATTTTCACGTCTCTATCCCCGGCTACCGTTAATCGGCCGTGTATTATAATTACACGCGGTAGATACGATAAGCGCATTAAGCAGTTGCATTTTGCCGCTCTCGTAGAAGCAATTCTACCGGCGAGCAAAACACGTAAATGGATTGTACGGTGCGCGAAGCGAGTCGAATGCACGTCGTCGCAGAGTTCTTCCCGTTGCCACGGAGAACAAAGATACATCGGCGATGTCATTCATTAAATCGAAAAGCAGAAAAACACAAACGGTACGCTCGTAGGATATTGCGAGGACTGACCTTATTTCGACAAAATTTCAAGCGGTAATTGTCCGTCGTCCGTTCCTCGCTCTCGTAATAGTCTCTTGGATAACGATTGAGAAAAATGATGGCGGCACCGGAGACTATTCATTCTCCACCGTGGGCCGTCCCTGTTTTCCAGTTCCATTCTTCCATTGGGACTGGGACGTGTCCTCTTTTAGATTTCGTACGATGACCGGACGACGCGTCGCGTCGCGTCGTCCGTTGGTTGGCCGATTTCAAGGAAGTTTTCGAAATAAAGATACGACGAATTTAGATCGAATCATACTTGCTTACTTATCTCGGTGCGGCGTTTCCGAAGGCTGTTGCAGTTTTTTTTGAAAAAATTCATTTTTCAACGCCACCTCGAAAACCCCCGTTCGTTCTTGCAGGAAAAGATACAAGCGTACTTGTATTTATTGTTAGCCCGAGACAAGACCTTATCTATTGAAACGTACATACCTACTACGTGTCGCACGCATACCATTTCGGTTTCATTGGCCAGGAAAGTAACCAGTTTTCTGGGACCAAAAGATTCCCATAAGATTTTTTCCATTCGTCCATCCGATTATTAAAACAGTACTATTATTAAAGAAAGCGCATTTGCAGGAGGACGCGTGTTTTATCATTTATTTTGCCATTTCATTTCAACTTTGCTCGTTTTTGCGAGCGTTTCCCCGAGATAAACTTGAAATTGCTGACTGACATTTACGGAACGCAGTCACTTTCTTATTTACGTAAAATTCATGGGAAGAAAGTTTCGCGACGCTCCGTACAAGAGAAGCTTCCGAGATTCATTTAGAAGGGCAAATAGTATATTCAGCGTAGGTAATAAGCCTTTACCGTTGAATTTGTGTACGAGCGTAAATATTTACGGGAAGGGTTTGGAAAATTATTTCATTCTCGATGACAGAAATTCGTGAGCAATAATGGATGCCCGAAAGTGGCCTCGATCGAGTTGAAATCAATCTGTGGTTGTCGGCAATATTAATCAAATCCACGCGTACGATGCGCAATCCATGAAAAAAAAATTATAAAGATTCTAAATAGAGCAACTATTATTGAACCGTGCAATGCGAACCAGGACATAAGTCTCAATGATCAACAGTGCGAAATTGTTCTGCTTCCAATATTGACGTGCATTGTAATCGAAAGTAGGCCACTGTCACAATGGAACAGCTTGGCCACATTGTAGAGATCAATTATTCGGCACTTAGGCGGAATTGCGTAGGCACCAGAGGCTTACAATACGCCATTTACGATGCAATGTGCGTATCAGTGACGGTGCGCGACGAATTATTAATCAATGCCCGATACGCAGGATTTTGTAAATTGAGGATTCTTATTCGTAACATTAACATGGGGAATAAGCGTTGAATTATTATTTAACCAGAGGTCTTTAACCCTTCGCCAGGGGGTTGGGGTTTATTAAACTCCACGTGAGAAGATTTTGTGTGGTACTACTAGTGATCGAACTTGATCAAATTTTTACTCCCATGAAATCTTGCTTTATTTAGTACCTTACGATACAAAACTGTTTTGATGATAAATAACCATACGTTTAACTTTTATCGTGTTACGAACTGAGTGATATCGATGTTTGGTGTTAAATAATATTATTTCGATGTAAACAAGTTGTTCTGAAATTATATTTAAATAAAAGCTGAACTATATTTTAGATTTTATGTTAATTAAAATTATGGGGTGTAATAAACCCCAACACACCGAAGTCGCAAAAAACTGTCACCACACTAACGAAGGGTTAAATCATTTTACGTTTTATATTGTATAACAGCGCTGCGTAACACGCTCATCGCGGTCGTAACCGTGAAGAATGAATTCCAGCAGAATGTAATACCTGAAGTTTGTCGTATGGAATTCAGTTCAGCCATAAATACGAGAGTTTCAAAGTATTATAGTTTACATTTTCCTACAAATACCGGCGAATTTAATTGCATTTCCCAATGCATTTTTAGACGTCATCGATCGACCAATATTATTTTTATCTTACAACGACATCCAACTCGCCGCAATATCACGATTGGCAATATAAAACGATAGCGATACAAAACCCTCGCTCCGATAACCTACGAGTATACAAAACGTTGAGAACGAAGGAGCGTACAGCGAAATACAATAACTTAGCCGAGACAAACGGTATAACGCACGAACGAGTTATACAGGAAAGTTGTGCACTTAAGTCTCACTCGAGGCATCCCGTCCCTCCAACTTTCCTCCTCGCTCTTCCCCGTGGTTTTTCCATTATCGTTTTTCTTTGTAATTCGATCTCTCGCAAGTACCGACGAAATCCGCGGAACAGAGATATTTTAAACGTAAAGATTATTATCCGGTCGCATTAAGCGTTCGCCCCGAGGATAAAGATTACGGAAGTACCGGCGCGATAGTATGCAGCACAATTTGCCACTCCAGCGAACTCCGCAGCTGCATCACCGTTGCGTAAAGAACAAAAGAAAAACAACATTACGAGGAAAATAAGAGACAGAGAGAGAGAGAGCGAGAGAGAGAGAGAGAGAGAGGGAGGGAGGGAGAGAGAGGAGGAGAGGGAGAAAAAAAATAAATAAAAGAGGAGACGTCGGAGGAGTATGTAGCCGGCTTGATTATCCGGACTCAACCAATCTTCATCGCGCAGCTGTTTTTCCCATTCTACCCAGCGACTATGCTATCCCCCGGTGGTATCTCTCTCTCTCTCTCCCTCGACCTCGAAGGAACACGCACCAGGCGTTGCGCGCCGCGATCGCTAGCTACTTTTCCTTCCAGAAATTAACTGACCTCGACGATTGCCGTTCACGAAGAACGCCGGCGAGCCGAGACTCGCGCCGACGAGTATGACGAGTGCTCTCGCAACGCGTTTCAGGTTCGACGGCGGGGATGGAGAAATCCAGCCCCCGGGACGAAAGTGTCCACTTTCGAGCTATTTTATCTTAACTGCCGGCAGGTTTTCTCGACTCAGCCCGGTCTTATCCGGGGCAGGGAACGAAGGGTGGATAAGAAGGTAGTTAGTATGAGAAGACATTAGTGGCAGCAACTGGGGCGACCGCTCTCTCGCTCGCTCTCGCTTCTCTCTCTCTCTCTCTCTCCATGCTTCCCTGACCCTCTGTTCCTCCCCCCACACCCCACCCCCAATCCTCCCGTGTCCCCTGCCAACCTGCTTCCCCGTTTTCCCTGCTTTCCCTGCTTTCCCTTCGCCCTACCATCGCCATCCACCTTTGCGCGCCACCCCTCCGTACACCCGCAACCAGAAGTCTAGACTTCCTCCCCGCGTCCTCGGTTGGGAATCAATAGTGAAACGCCAGGAGAGAGTACCTGAACTGGGCGCGGGGGGGAGGGGGGTGGTATGTATTAGATCACAGAATTCTGTCCTTGCGTTACATCCTGTCGAACGTGACTCTCCTGTTGGGACAACGCGGGAAAATATGTTCACCGACGGGCGAACGGCGTGCGGGGCCGACTAACGGGCCCCCGCTGCAAATAGAGAATTGTGCCACGATCTCACCGACACGTCGGAATGCGACGTTAAGACTCCCCTTCGGAACCTCCTGACGGATAGGAGACGCGACGCTAGCCGAAGAACCACGATTGCTAATACTTGGAATTCATAGCGACCCGGGGTTAGCTTGTATTATCCGAAGAAATTACCAAGGGACGCGGAGGAACGAGAGTGAATGTGACGTATCGTCGCGTGGCACGGCGAACGATGGTAACGTTGGAGGTTTATAACGATAGGCGTAGATTGGCCGATAAGTGACCGTGCGAGAGGAACGACGATGGTTGAATTAATTATAGCGACGCGCGTCAAATACCGTCCACGTTTCGCTTGGAACTGAACGGTATTAAGGTGAGATTTGAAACTTATGTTTTAAACAGACTCCGCGAGTACTCTCGATATTTTGAAAGTAAGGATCGTTCTGAGCAAAAATTGTTCGCCATAGGGAGAGAGAGAGAGAGACGTATCGGGGGTTGAAGATCATAACGGCGTATGTCAGGAGAAATATAAAAATTGTGTTACCGCGTTACTAAATAAAGAGCGTTGTCGGGATACGAAGTCATGCTGTAACTCAATCTTTTTGTTTTTCTTGACACACGCCTCCATGAGTCACGGCCCCTCGTCATATTTCTGGTTCTTTGATATTTTCCAGGTCGCGCGAACGTGCGCGGTGATACGTTTTACGTTGACTTTACGTTCTTTACGTTCATTCGTTCTGGTGGACAGGTTACATTTTTTTTTCAAACCCGCGTAAGTCTTAGGATCAGTTCGATCGTTATCGTCGCCAGAGGAAATAATAATCAAAGTCGCGGCAAACTACCATGGTTCGATCGTTTCCTTCGTTTCCATTGTTACATCCTCTCGGGCGTTCCTGTTCGCGTTCAGGCACAGTTAGGACAATATTTTTATGCCTGCCGCGATGCGGCGCGCTGGAACGTCGGGGGACCGGCGTCGACTGGGAATTCTGTCACGTTCTTGTATCGTGTTAGAATTTGATGAAACGTTCGCGGGTGCGGGGTTCGTACGGAGCTGCGATGCATTTTGACGGATTTTCGTTTGTCGCTGCAGGACAAGCAGAGAAACATGCATCGCTTGGCAGATGGATGGAAACCGAACGCGCGATGGAAATTTATTCCCCGACTATTTATGCCGAGACAAATACTGCGAATATGGAAATTCGATTGTCTCTTTTTGTTTTTCCTGAGATTTCGCTGTCCATCGATTATATTAGGGATACCGGGAAGAAATCTGTTATTTTACGTGTAATAGCGTTTCAGCTCGATTTGTATCCAAACGCGGCGGTGTACGCATTTCCGGACGGTCTTACGAAAAGAGGATGAAAGATTAAAAAACGTGGAGATACTGTCGTAAAGAATGAAGAAAATTACATTCTATAATACTCTGTAATAAAAATTGAGTAATACAAACACTTTTATATTATTTACAAAATAATAGATCTCTTTCCGGTACCACTGATACCATAGCTGCCAGGTAGATCAGGATATACAAATTCATTGTTAGCCCGATCCGCAGTAGTTTGGTGTAATCCGACCCTGCGACCTTCGCCGTAATAAACCTTTTCAACCGTTGCGATTATAATACAGGGTCTCCCGTAAATAGGGGTATTCCGTTAACCAATTCGATCCTAACGATGGCTATAGTCGTCTGTCGTTGAACGCTTGCCCTGTAGTAACGGCGATTATAGTCGTCCATCGTTAAATGTTCGCCGTGTATTAACAGCGTTCATAGTCGTCCATAAATGATTTATTTGGATCGATCTATAACTTGAATCCAGGAGAGCGTAGCTGTTACTATGAAACGTGTTGAATCATGATTTCGTGAAAAGTATGATCTCGTCCCACCAATTCATAACATTACTAAGCTCCTTACACACACGCGCTTAACACTAGAACTACCGACAATTAATGTAGACCCATTTCTACCAGACCAGTCGAAAATACTGTTTATTTATAAAACACACTATGCAATAAACGAAACCTTTTTTGATAGTGTTACTAATAGTGACGTCCGGCACCACTGATAGGTTATTGTTGTTTGCTGGGCGTGGAAATTCATGTTGCTATATTTGTTGACGTTGAAGTTGTATGCGAGCCCTTGACACTTTCTATGAAATGTCTAATCTTCGTTCGCGCTAACGTCACTTTCGTGACAATAATTTTTCTATTTTCAACCACCATTCATGGTCCACCCCGTGTACATAATCATGAATTCGTTCGAGTATCACGGAAAAGCTGTCTAACGCGTGTAGGGAAAACGACGAAAGTAAGGCCCCAAAGACCACGACGGAGAGCCGAAGGGTTAGTTTCAGTCTCGAGCCCAGGACTAATCTCTCTAACGTTCACGCTTTGCGGGTAGAGTCCTCCATCATACAATATTTGTAGGCATACATACCTACGAGAAGGAGTTTCTCAAATTTACTCATCGATACAATTTAAACCCTATCCCGAGTTCCTATTTCTAGTTTCCGTCGGGGCGGTTGTTATTAATATTTAAGATCGTCATAGTCGTTGATTTGGCAATTGAATCAATTTGATGAAACATGATTCCTGCGGAATGATCATTAATTAGGTTCCACCTATCAACCGCATTGATAAGTAACGCGACATTTACCGATTTGCCCCTTGTCAAGCGATACTGTGAATATTTCAAAAGCTTTCCCACCGCAGCTTTCGTCCCTGGATGGGGTAGAAAGATTAAACATTTCTGAAGTGGTGTTGGTGACATCGTAATCCACGTAACCTCCCCCCCGGTAACTTTTTCGTGTAAAATTGTATTAATTATTTATCTTAACGAGTATGACTTTTCGCGTCGTAAAGCGCAACGCAATATTGTTGAGAGCGTAAATGCACTCGCAGCGTTGCTACTTCGAAACTTTTTCCTGTTATTTTGAGGTATCTTTGTACTCGCCGAGCGACCGTGTGTTGCAATAATACGTTTAGAAAATTACGATTTCCCGATAAAATCAACGTTTCCTTAGCTTTTTCCTCGCGAGAATGTATTTTCCAGAAATAGAACTCTCGTTCCTGCGTCTCGAGATGCGTTTCGCAGATACGGGAATGCGTTAACCATTCGTTAACACGCCATCGTAAGTTCGGTAGGTGGTGGTAGCAGCGTTGGTGTAACGAGAGCCATTTAAAAAAAAGAAAAAGAGTAGGTTCTCAACATCGGCGTAATTGCGTCAAAGTACCACTCTTAAATACCGCGTCTTAAATAGTCCGCAACACTTAGGTACTCGTTAATCTCAAGGTGAAGTCGGGAAATTTATAACGCGTTTTCTATTTCTGTCGTTCGCGTTCCGCTTTATTTTCTGCACGGACTTTCCCGCAACGCGAACCAACGCTATTTTTCGCCCAATCTTCCGGGGCGATCTACCACGGTATTTTATTAGCAGATGACTCGGGAATTTTTGCACCGCCGCGAATGCGATTACGATAAGACGGTGAGATACTACTCGGTATTATGATTCAGCAATGCAAGACTATCGGATATGTTTCAATGTGACCTATTTCATGAAATTCTCTATAACGGAACGGAACGGCCGCAGGTATGTTGCAGTTGATTGATCTCCGTGGGTCTATGGTTGCTGTGTGCAACCTGCCATACAGGTATCTATGGTAATTAATCGAAGGGGAAAATGTGTTTCGGTAATTACAGGGAGATTTACATATCGCGGCTGAGATTAGATTCCTAGCTTCTGATCTGCTGCAGTCCATAATGCATTCCTGTCGGAACAACCCTGGTTTAATCGATGTCGTTTCGCACTTTGTGCGTAACGTGTACAACTATTGTTTGGCAATTCTCTTGGCGACGGGAACAGACGTGGTAAAAAAAAAAGAAAAATTGACGAAGACAGATAGAGATAAACGGAGGTTCAAAATTGTATTTATCCCGTATCGAATTCTAAATTTATACGAATATAAATCTTTGTGCTCGACAGTCAACGAGATATACCGACTTAGTCACGTTTACTTTATCCCGATGATTAAAAGCTGCTCGCTCGATTCGAACCCGCTCGCATTGGCGAACACGTGGTGTTATTATTCCACGTTGCACGGGTAATTAACCAAGCGTGTTACCGCATCCTAGAATACATTGGTACGTAATTGTAGCGGGGAAATTCAGGTTGAGAATTCGATGTGAGTTCAAGGTAACTGTGACGTTATTGTGTTTGGGATGAATGCCGTATTCCGGCAATAATTAATTAGAATAGGGTTAAAATTCTCTCGAGTGTGCGTACATTGTATCCAGAAACAATTGTCGAGTTCCATTCGAGAACAATCATCGGTACCTAAAGTTTCGCGCAAACGGGTTGCAGTTATTTCGTTATTTGAGCCTGCACGCTTTCACGTTCGCGAGTAGCCACGGTACAACGAAAAATAAAGTTTCTTTTGTATCTCGCGAAGGGGATCGTGTATAAAAAATACCCGAAATGTGGAGTGTTGTCTACCGAACCGCGTGTGAGCGATAACGATGCCCGGTAGGTACTGTGTTTTCATTTTGATATGGCACTGTAACGACCTCGTCGCATACCTTTGCTTCTGTATTTCTTAAGGTGGCTACAAACGTAAGTGCAAGCTTGTCGATCATGCGGACACAATTTTTTTCTGCAAGCACGCATAATTTTCCTTTGTCACCATGCGACACAGGCAGGCTTGACTAAGCTCAGGTTGTGTTTCAAACATGTCGTCGACGAGCTCGCTTTAGCTGGTCTTGCTGAGATTTAAAAAAAAAAATAGAAATTGAAGAAGAAACTGGCTATGTGGCGTTAAGATTATTTAAAGGCAAGAAAAACTTTTTCTCACGCTAACTTATTAAATGAATTTAAAAAATATCCACGTGATTGACAGAATTACCTACGAATGGGCGACGAAACTTATTCAAACCTTTTGTCACTCATTACACTTTTAATTAAAAAACAAAACACGATCATGAGAGAAGCTATCACAGCTCATGAAAGATTGTGCGTTGACTGTATGACGCGCGTACACACGTCCAGTTTTACTTGCACCAGCGCGGCTTGTACAAGCTTGCAGATGAAAATTTAATCAATCCCCGTGCTTGCACACAATTATCATACAGACGCTCGAGCATGGCTTGTGCGAAAAAATTGTGTCTGCATGATTGACAAGCTTGCAGGCACGGGTGTAGCCTTTATACGTGTACGACGCAGAAAAAGAAGTGTGCGACAACTTCGTCGTGCGTCACTGTCGTTTCGCTGTTACCTATTTCCTTATTATTATTCTCCGTTTCTTGTTAATCGCGCACCTCCCCTTACTACGCCCTCCCCCTCCCCACCTCCACGCGTGACAAATACGAGCGACGAAGATTATGTTGAACAACTGGAAGGATGTAAGTGATTACTTTCCCGTGGTCTAAGAGTGCTTTACCCGAGTTTCCCGACAGGCATCCGTTATTCATTATCGCGTTGCGGTAATTAATTACCAATTCTTTTTTACGAGGAAACTAAGAATCTCTTGTTATCACAGCCTGTCACGGAAGATTGATACGATTTTCTGTGACGATTAATTAATTTCAAAAGTTTTTCCATGTATTTATACAATTCGCGGGACGAGTATTTACATCGGCCAGTATCGATTTTCGCCCGGAAGTAAATGGCGGGAGGTGTGCGCTTCCCTCGCTCGTTAGATTCCCTCAGATCCGCCGACCAGCTGACAGAGTCTAGGTGCGTGCATTGACGTCGGACGTAGGACGCCTTCTTCTCGCGCCATTTGTTTTCGAGGACGAATCCGACGCTGGTGAGCGTCCAGTGGAATATAATTTCGAAGAATCTCAAAACTTTGCGTTTTATTAATGCAGTGATCGGTCCTGCGCATGCAGCTTGAAACGTGACTTGAGGAGACACGTCGGAAATGACTGCACTGCAGCTGATTAAATTATCAGTTTGAGCTGTGAAGTTTGTACGAAATTTATTGTAAAAATATCTAAGGGTGTGTCAATGTACCATGTCAATGAAACGTCTCGTTGGTATTAACACGTTGATTCCTATGTCACTCACATTTGGGTGACACCGAAGTTTCGATATCATAGTTAAGGAATATTAATTTTATTAAGATTAATATTAGGGTTATTAACGTGTCATGCAATTTACCTAAATGCGACGCACCGAGTGTATTATATGATTCTCTAAGCTTGAATAAAACTCGTGGAGCGCAGAGAGAGATTTTTTAATTTTTCGAAATTGGATAAAGCGTGTTAACTTACCTTAACTGACACGCTAAGCTACAGTCTTATCTCAAACAATTCTTCCCCCACTAGGAACAATATCTGGTGCCTTATCGTATCAGTACCGAAGCTGCTGGTTTTGCCTTTTACTCAATAAATTTATAACAAAGATATGTTTGCCTCGTCTGATCGGTGATACCGATAGCTTCTTCGAAATATCGTATACGCGTATCGCCGTAATTCTATCGCAATTAAAACCGCGGTTAAAACCAATCAAAGAAATTCAACTAGGCAAAACGCATGACCGTAAAAATGACGTAATAATAATCTCCAGTCTCGGTTACCATTGTAGATTCTCCGTGAATAATGTTATACGCGTTATAGGAGCACGATTCTTAGCATCAATATTGATATTAGTATCCCCCGAACTCACAAGAAATTTCAAGTCATAGATTACCAAAGTTCCGTAGGAATTTAATATTTCACTCGCGCACGTGTGCGCGTGTACGTAGCTGCGAAGAACCTCGAGTGTCCCGATAGTTTCGTCGGTGCGCTCGATATTTTAGGCGCGTAAAAATTGAAAAGCCCTTTAAGCGCGCCATGTCCGATGGTATCCAACTGCTCGGGTATTATCGGTAATTACACCTTTCATGAACGTTAATACACCCGATAGGGGGCACACTCGTGGGCGGTATGACTGGACAGGGGGATCGCTAAGGTGCAAGCACCGGGGATGAAGCGAGGTCGTGCACCGGCACGCGATTTACCTTCTTCGAAACTCGAGCGGACGTGAAATTGTTCGTCATGAAAGCTCTCGAGTTGCTTTTGACGCTCATTACGTCTCTCTCGTTTCCAGGATACTTCCTATCGTTTGCCCTCTTTTTTTCCACCCCGATTATCGCATGCGCGCGTTTTTCCCCGAAAAGTAACAGCAACGAATTACAAGTGGAGTTTTTCTCTCGTATAAAGACCCGGAGTTGAATGGACGTTAAAAATGAATTACGATATCTCGATCAAACGCGGCGATACGTCCCATGGTCGTCATTGTTGTTATTATAGGAAGCATTATTATTCCAGGGGGAATATAAATATTTATGCATTAATCTAACGCAAATACACGTCGAATTGTCGCTGGATTATTATTGTTAATTCTACCGGCTACGGGAAACACGCGAATGTAATTATATTGAATCGCAAAGCAGTTCTATTATCGCATAGTACCAAAACAGTTTTTAATTTTCGTCATATACCGTGGACCACGAGGCGTTATAACGAGCACCGGCATACGTAATGATAAATACAGTTTCTGGCTTTTGCTTTCCGATACCGCAATGAAATCTAATGTAGAATTCGTAATGGCTGTAAAGTGCAATTTAACTGCCCGATTAAATTTGGAAAATGGATACGGTGCATTACTTGATCTTATTATTCACGAATTATCTGCAACGGGCAAGTATTTTCAAGAGGTCTGGATTTTAATGGCAGTAATGTAAGATGGATAAAGTGACGGAGGGGACAGCCGTCGCTAACGAGATCGTCGTTACACAGTTCCAATTATCGCCGATAGTCGATATTTCAATAATTGCATATTTTTACGGCTCGGCTGAACCGATAATAAAATGCGGATAATGGGTATCTAGTAACGAGATATGCACTCTTTAATTAATTATAATATATACTATATTATTTCTACAAGGGATGGCTGATATATTATGAATTGCAAACGATCTTACGTAAGAAATAATCATTGAAAATCCGTGCAATTGAAACAGGTAATATTACGTCCGTACAGTGAACGCACAGTGAGCGCACTTCTCGTGCATAGAGAATATTTCCAAACGATGCTATGGTAATGTATTATTTTTTAAAGTATTCTCCATAAGAAGTGGGTGCTCACAGTATGGAGGTAATTTAAACTCTTTCGACAAAAATATTGTTAGTATTATAAATATTGCGGCGTAACAAGGAGAAGTATGTAAAAGAAAATAAATTACCTGTGTCCCGCAACGAATCAAGAAAACGTGTATAAATCACTTGACTTT
>CAKOGF010000088.1:0-22356 GCA_933228935.1 Pemphredon lugubris
ATAGGAGCTATGGAAGCCCGCAGTTCAGCAAGCTCAAGCTGCAATTCCCCTACACGGGCAGTTAACGTGGCTACTTGAGGGTCTGGTTGTGGCGGAGGAGGAGGAGGTCCTTGACTACGAGTTGTCATACGTAATTCTTTGATAGCATCCCACAATTGTTGTTCTCGGCTGTCTAACCCATCAGGAGGGGGAGTTGGAGGGGCAGCTGCAGCAGCCTTGGATAATTCTTCAATTTGTGCTTTTAGATCTTGAATGATGGCGTTAGAAGCTGCCCTTTCTCTGTTCATAGTGTCTTGTAGCCTTGCACCTTCTTGCCATAACGCAGCAGACAACTCTTGTACTTGCATGCTTGTGTATACTCGGAACTTGTTTAGCTGGCTTATTAATTGTTCAAAGTCAGACTTTTGTAGCTCTAAAGTTGAATCCACCTGGGCCTGCCAGGGTCTTTGCATCTCATGGGACTCTTCTAGCCGCTCCCGTACATACTCAGGTATAGATGCTCAAATATGATTGACGGCGGCAAGAAGACAAGTGTGAGAGGATGTGGTATCTCTTTGGTTATCAGAGATAAGCGAAAATAAAGTATGAGCCCATTGTTGGTAGGCAACAAACTGATCCCAATGGCTTGTCAAAGCGGCCTGAAGGTTATTCACTTCCTGTGTACAAAGCCCAAGAGTCATCTGATGGTGGACAAGAGCGGGGTGGACAAACTGGGTTATAAGCAAACAGACGGTATCATATGATGAGAGGCAAACTGGGGGGAGATGATGACTCATGATTAACTCAAGATAGTCGGTATGTCCCACATGAAGCTGAAGGCTGGGAAGGGCTCCTTCACGGGCTAGTCTAACAGCCATAGCCATGATCTGCTCTACATTAGGAGTATTTAGTTGAAAGGCCATAAGACAAGGAGTAGAGGTCAGATCAAGTACATACGAGGTAGTAGGGGGGTCGGAGATGTCCTCCTCTAGGGGAGGGCTGGTCACTTCAGGCGAGTTGGATTCACAAGGTGACATAGGCGGAGGCGAAGGACCAGCAAAAGTAGTATTGAACGGGGTAACCGAGGGGCTTGCAGCCCCTGTAGTGAGCACCATTTTTGTCGTGCACTCGCAAGGACTTGGCAAGGAGGGCACGGCGGCGAAATCCTAACGGTAGGATTGAGGTCGTACTAAGCCAAACAGTTAGCAGAGAGGAAGCGAGAAGGGGACGTTTACCTTGTCGCTGCTATTACTGAACGTGTAATAAATCAACTCCTATAGAAGCATCTAGGGAGAGCGCTGAAGTACGAGAGAACACACAAGAAAAGAAAGTATGTAGAACTTAGATTTTATTGAGGAGAAAAATAGGAATATATACTGGGAATGAATACCACAGAATACAGTGGGTTAACAGGATCACTTGCCACATGTACAAGTGGGAAGGGGATCCTGATGGTCAGGCGGGAATCCAGAAATTGATACCGCTCCTTTTATAGGAGGGGTGTAATTTTGCATACCAAAGTCGAAAGATAAGGATTTCGAATCCTTCCAAAGATTTGAACCCAACTCAGGCGAAATTGAAACAGTCTGAATGTTGCCATTCACGACAGTCCATTTCAACTGTGCCGTAGTGCAGGTGTGGTCTATGGAGTGGCCTGCATCCTCTGGTAGCCATACTGGCTGGGGGATAAGGTTTAACAACAACAGCCACGCTCAGCTGGGTGTGCAATTAGGGTGGCAATCCGCCAACTGGGCACTTGGGACCCGGCTTACTACCTGCCTGCAATGGCCCTGTTGGGTAACCTCTTCTTGGTGCCTAAGGATAGCCTTCCGCAGAGTACGCTTGAGGATATGGAGCCAATCCTGGAATATTACCGGGCAGAAATACTCCAGCAGAAGCGTCCACTCCCCAAGGGGATCATGGCTGAGAACTTCCTGGTGGAGTGTCTTGTTCTGGGCGCCTGCTTCCCCATCAAATGCAGGTTGGGTCAGCTCAGCTCTCCTGAGATGAGAGTAATGTCTCCTTTTCTGACTTGGGACTGCCTCCAGCTGGCTTACTGCCAGAAGTGGCTCTGGGACGTGACAGTTATGTACCAGGTGACGGGGGTGCATAACTTTGGGGACTACAAGGAGGTACCTGAGCAGCAGCAGCCTGCCGAGTAGTGTGCCAATAAACACTGCTTCCTCAACTTATTTGTTTTCTCCTTTTATTCTTATTTTTATTTTTTTCTTTTATTTTTATTTTCTTTGTTTGTTGGTGCTTGGTGTAGTTACATTGTTGTCTAAGTGTAATGGTGATTGATCGTGGATGTTGTGATAGAGGGGCAAGGAAGATGGTAATTGTGTCTATAATCTTTGAGGGATTTAAAGGGGCAGAGGAACTTGGCGTGGACTCTGTTAGCTAGTTTTCTTGTAGACTCCTCTTTTATAGTATAACCATCAGGGGAAGTCTTTTCAATGATCTCAAATGGTCTTTTCCAGAGTTCTACTAACTTGTGGGATTAGCCAGCACCGCAGGTGTCACAGAAGGCAACCCTCTTCCCCACCTCAAAATTGAGCAGTGGGATACAAGAGGCCTCCAATTTGCTATGTTGGAGAATCCCTTTCCTTAATGAGTTATCAAATGCAGCTGCTTGGAGTTTGATGAGAACGTCAGCAAGTCTTTGTAGATAGGCAGGGTATGAAGTCAACCCTGGGTCCTTAGTAGCAGAAAACAAGACTGGAGGGATCCCTGGGTGACGCCCATACATCATTTGGAAAGGAGACATCCCTGTGGCAGAGTGTTGGGAGATGTTGTACGCAAAGGCAGCTGAGAGGAGGAAGACATCCCAAGACGCAGAGCAGTTGGTGGCCAATTTGCGGAGGATTTGTGTAAGGGTGCCATTCACTTGTTCCACCATCCCATTAGTTTCAGGATGGTAGGGGGTGGAAAGTACACCGTGAATCCCCATAAGTTCATTGATCTTGGCAATTACATGTGCTGTGAAGTTGGTGCCATTATCTGATAGCAGAAACTGGGGACACCCATGCCAGAAAATAATATTCTCCAAAACAAACTTTGCAGTGGACTCAGTATCTACCTTTTGGAGCGCCTGTACCTCAACCCATTTGGTAAGATGATAAATAGCCACAATACAATATTTGAATCCAGAACTGCTACATGGCAGCGGGCCCACCACATCCATGGAGACAGTGTGCCAGGTGAAGTGTGGTTTCACCAGTTGGTAGGTTGTGGCTTTTGCCAAGGGCTTGTGTGACTGGCACTCTAGGCAACAGTCCAGAAACTCCTGTATATCAAAGTTCATGGCCTCCCAGAAATACAATTGGGAGACAAACTCCTTTGTTTTCTTGAAACCACCGTGGCCTACTGCCTTGTGTGCTGCAGCTAGGATGGAAGTACAGTCTGACAGTGGAGGATAGACTTGTTGTTCACCCTGTATGACCTTATAAAGAGTACCTTTCTCCTCTATGGTATCCTTTCTCAGTCCCATGAGGATAGCCTGTACTTCTTTGGGCTTGTCTGCATAGTGCCCACTAACCATCTTACAAAAGAGTTGATCAGCCGTGGGCTCACAATGGCTATAGTTGGAAGGCGGGAAATTAGTCCACATTCTTATGTTTGGCACCCGGACAATGGAGGATCTCATAGTCCAGTGCTTGTAGTTTGAGGGCCCAGCGGGCCAATTGTTCTTCAGGCTCATGTAAGTTCTGTAGCCAGGCCAGTGAGGCGTGGTCAGTGATAACGGTAAACCTAACCCCATGTAGATACACCCGGAATTGCTTACAGGCGTAGATTACTGCCAGATATTCCCATTCTGTTATGGCATAGTTTCTTTTGTGGACGTTCAAGGTACGGCTGGCTTACACAACTGGATGTTCATGTGCTTGGTCATCCAACTGGGAAAGTACCACTCCTACGGCTGTCAGGGAAGCGCCAGTGTGTACTATAAATGGCTTGTCAAAGTCTGGATATCAAAGGACTGGCTCACTGGCAAGAGAGATCCATAGAGTATCAAAAGCCTCTTGGCATTGGCTACTCCAATTAAACTCTACTCCTACCTTTAACAAGTGAAACAAGGGTTTGCCAGTGGATGCAAAATGTGGTATGAACCGGCGGTAGTAGCCAACCATACCCAGAAAAACCTGGACATCCCTTTTGCTGTCAGGGTGTTTCATACAGCTGATGGCCTCTATCTTTGCAGGTTGAGGGCGTAGACCTGTATTGTCTATGACAAAACCAAGATATTCTAGCTGATCTTTGAAGAACTGACATTTACACAGCTTAATCTTTAGATTAGCAGACAAGAGCCGTTGTAAAACCTTCTATAAGTGTTGGAGGTGCTCTGAAAAGGTATGGGAAAAGACATTGATATTGTCAAGATATACCAGGACACAGAAAAGCTTAAGGTCACCAAGTATGGTACCCATAGCATGCTAAAATGTAGCGGGGGCATTGCATAGCCCTTGTGGCATACTGGTGGGTTGAAACAGCCCAGAGCTGGTGATGATAGCACACTTCTCCTGTTCTTTGGGGGGAAGGTCAATTTGCCAGTAGCCTGATATCAGATCCATGGCCGAAAAGTATTTGGCCCCTCCTTGTTTGTCTAGTGTGTCATCTATCTGGGATAGTGGGTAAGAATCTTTCTTGGTGATCTTGTTTAATCATCTATAGTCTATGACTACTTGGTTTGAACCATCCTTCTTCTTGACAATGAGAACAGGCGAGGCCCAGGGAATCTTGGAGGGGATCAGCATGCCACGCTCAATCAATAGCTGAATCTCCTCTGTCACTGTCTCTTAAGCAACCTTAGACCTCCTAATAAGTCTAAGGCAAATGGGCTGTTCTCCTTCAGTGTTGATGTGATGCTGTACGTCTGTAGCACAACCAAGGTCAAAGTCATCTTTGGCAAATACCTCTCAATACTTTTCAAAGAGGGTGGTGGCCTTTTCCTGTTCTTCTGTAGTTAAGTTTGCCAAACTTTCCAGCGGGACTAGAGAGTGAACCCCAAGGTCTCCTTCACTAGGTAACGCAAGTTTGCTTAGGGTTCCCAGTGGTCTTGTGCTGCTGTACTTGGAAGAAGGGATTAGATATATGTAAGCCACTACTTGATTCTTCTTGATTTCGAGGTTCTTCTTCTGGAGGTTAGCTAGTAATACACATATCTCTTAGTGCCCAGGCAAGATTATGCCAGGGGCGGCTATTGGTTCCAGACAAGAGCGCCCCCAGGGTTGGTGGATCTCACCTATCAGCCCGGGGGGTATGTCTAGAGTCAACCCTGTTCCTACTACCTGTTAGCAGCCGGAGGACAGAGTTAGGCTGGAGGTGGAGCAGAGAGGTATCCCCTTGTATTCCTTAATCTGACTGGGGAGTTTCCTTATTGCTTGTCCACTTAATGTATAACCAACAGGTACCACCCTGTCTTTATAGGCAAGGTTGATGTACTTGGTGGGTGGGCCCTGTACTTGTGCGGGGTCTTGGCAATAATATAAGGGAATAGTTTGGCCAAGCAACGTCAGTGTATCTTCCTGTAAGTCCAGGCGCACTCCATACTTCTTCAGGAAAGCCATACCATTGAGGAAGTCATACCTCTGGTTGAGAAGGACAACAGCGGGGGCAGAGACTGCAATAGAACCAAACCTCATGGGTAAAGCACTGTAAGCACCTAACAAGGTGGTGACTGGCAGTCCTTCTGTACCATAGGCTTGTTGATGGTTGGTGTCAGGCGCTATTACCAAAAGTTTTATGAGTTTGGTCAAAACAATATTGAAGGGGGCTCCAGAGTCTACTATAGCCTGTACCTGGATTTTGTTAACACAGATGTCCGCATATGTACAATCAATATAAGGATCAAATGGTGCTTTAATGGAGAGAATTTCCTTATCAGCTTCGCTGCCCAGGAGAACAGAGGCTGGAGCAGACTTTGGGAAAGCTGTCTACTAACAAGTACAGAGGGAGGGCTAGCTGGACCCCTTGTAGTTTTGGCATATCACTGGAGCATGGGGAGCGACAGCTTTCAATTGAATTCTGAAGTTGGGCGGCATATGGTTTTGATACTTCAGTAGTAGCTTTGGGCAACGGCTGTTTCTTTTCTTGGCCTCTAGTGGTTACCACAAAAACGTCGCCAGAAACTATCATATGAAGGGGGTCTCCTCTGAAGTTTGTTGCCAGGTCAAATAAGGCAGAGCCTGGTTCTTTGGGAATGAGGGGACCAGGGGTGGAAGTAAAGCATTCCATCTCTACTCTGCCCTGACTTTTCCCTTGTTGGGAGTGCCGGTTTCCGTGGTTACCACATGAGTTGCTTTCTTAGGCGCAGTACACTGCAAGTGCCAATGAGTAGTGGCGTTACAGATACCGCAGTAAGGTCCTTTTTTATGGGGACTGCTGATCTCATTGTTCTGCTGTTTTCTGGGGGACTCCTCATTGGGGCGGTTCATTTCTGTAGTAGGATGATGTGTTCTTACTTTATGAGGGGCTTCAAACGTTTCCGCATGACTGCATAGAAATTCCACCATCTCTAGGACGTCCTTGCCTTTAGTGTAGGCAGGGGCCATGGCGCAATGGAGGTCTACGTAGGGCAAGGTGGCCTGCTTCAGGGCTGCTCTGACGTCAAATCTTTGGATTGTGTTTGAGCCCAGTAGCACCTGTGCATTGTGGTAGAAACGGTCTGCAAACTCATGTAGCATCTCATCCTTTTTGAACTTGATTGACCCAAATTCCAACTTCTTAGTATATAAGATGTCCTCCCCTCCAAACTCATTAAGTACTGCTGTTCTTGCCTCATCATAGGACCAGTTGTGCTCCGGAAGATGGGGCATGACTAGGTCCACACTGACGGGATCAAGGGTGTTTATGAGGGTGGTAGCCCTGTTGTGATTGGAGGCGCCCCTCATAGACATTTCAAAGAGACATAAGAAGGAGTGGATGTTTCTATGTCTGTCGAATTTGGGCAGATTCAAGGGTTTGAATCATTCAATTGGGGTGGCATCAGTCTCCTTTGAACCAGCAGGATTGAATAATGATCTTTCTGGAATTCTTGTGTGTGGCGCTGTTCTTGGCGGAGTTGTGAAGTCTTGAGTGGGCAGGGCGTTTAAGACCTCTGGGATATGGTTGAGCTCCCTTGACAAGGAGCTTTCCTCCTCAGAGGACCCAAAGTCCTCTATTACAATGCTGGCGGGTTGTCCTGCACTACTTGAGGGCCTTTTAGCTTTATGTGCCTGAACATTGCAGTGGCACATCATGGTAGCCAAGGCACCAGTCTCTTTCTCAAGTACAGAAAGGCGGTCTTTTGTCCCAGTGATATCCATCTTGGCGGCCAAGTTCCTGCAGCCAGTCTATAAGTGACAGTTGACCTTGGCAAGGCTTGCCAGCTTGTCCTGGAGGGATTCAACTTCTTTCTCCAGGGACAGGACGTTTTGAAATTTGTTTTCCACTTCCAAGCCATACCCTTCAACAACACGTGCTAGAGTGGCCAGCTTCTCTTCCCGGGAAGATACTCTGGCTGACTCTTCAGAGGTGTTGGTTTCAGCAACAACAGGTACAACAGGAGGAGGACAATTTATTAATGCTCTTCTACTTGAGCAAGGCGGGCTTGCAGCTGCTGGACTGCATTATCACTAGTATCCAGTTGGTGGGCTGCATTCCCAATGTCTGTACTAACATTATTCAAGAAACATTTGGTGTTAGTGCACAAGGTGTGGACAGCTCTAAGCCAGGGGAAATAGGCACCTCTTGCATCCATTGCTTTGTCTACCACCTACTGAAGTCTGGCGTTTAGGAGGGCAATCAACTCATCAATGTGTGAGTGAGTGTTCCTCCCCATGCGTTGATTTTCCAGGACCACAGCACGGAGGTCGCCAAAGGCAGCATTCATCCCAGATAGGGTAGAAGACCACTCCTGGCGGAGAGACATCACTGAGGAGCCAAGGGTGGCAAGCTCCAGGTTTTGTTGAGCAGTAACAATATGAAGGTGCTTGATACTGGGCTGAACAAAAGTGCTCAAGAAGTCCACACAGATGGACTGATCAGCCAAGCGCTCCTGGACAAGCTGAATGGTAGCATTCTCGAAGCAGACAAAACCCATTTGGCTTCCTGGTTATGCAGGAACAAGAACACACCTAGAGCGCCATCAGGCTGCTCTCCAGGATAGAGAGAGAACCCGCAGAGCAGCTGGTCTGCAGTCTGGCTTACAGTATCCCTGTCAAACCCTTGAGAACACAAGAGCCCAGTGGGGACAGGCGAAATCTGGATGAGCTCCCAAGGAAGGACCTCAGGGGGCTCAGTGACCACAGGCTTGCTAATATTGAAGTGTGCCTACCGCTCCACGTCACTGGTGATCATCTTGTCACCAAATGAAGAGAAGAAGGCACATGGAGGATAGTGGCCAAGGGTAACCCTGGCCTCTACTTGCGGTTTCCTGATTAAACAGGCTCCAACCACAATTTTGGTTGGGCTCTGATGTAAAGCTTTCTGGGTTGATAGCTCTTATGTTCACAACTATGACTCTTAAGTTGTTAGTTGGGACCTGTGAATAAAATCCTACCTGTCCTTTTCTACAAGGACTTCTCAAAGAATAGGAAGTGAACTTTATTGTGCTTTTATTTACAAAGTCTCTAGCCCATCTGGCCTACAAGATTTCTGATAAAGAGGTGATAAAGGTTGTTGTTTAGGGCCCTCAAGTGGTACTTTAAATACCGCTCTGGGTGCAGAATGGTGGTCTCTTGTCAGGTTTCTGGGCATCTTGTCATGAATGACAACATTCAGACTCTGTCAATTTTGCCAGAGGTGGGTTAGAATCTATGGGAAGATTTGAAACCCTTATCTTTCACATTTAGTACTCAAAATTATACCCCTCCCATAAAAGAAGCGGTATCAATTTCTGGATTCAAGCCTGACGTTCAGGATCTCTTTTCCACTTGTACAAGTGGCAAGTGATCCTTTTACCCCACCCTATTCTGTGTTAACCATCTACAGTATATATTTCTATTTACTTATCAATAAAATCTAAGTTCTACATACTCTCTTCTTTTGTGTGTTCTTTTGTACTTTAGCGCGCCCTCCCTAGACACTTCTAGAGGAGTTGATTTACTACACGTTCAGTAATAGCAGCAACAAGGTAAACGTCCCCTTCTTGTTTACTCTCTGCTAACTGTTTGGCTTAGTACAACCCTAATCCTACTGTTAGGATTTCTCTGCTATGCCCTCCTTGCTGAGTCCTTGCAAGTGCACGACAAAAATGGCGCTCACTACAGAGGCTGCAAGCCCCTTGGTTACCCCATTCAATACTACTTTTGCTGGTCCTTATCCTCCTCCTATGCTGCCTTGTGAATCCAACTCGCCTGAAGTGCCCAGCCCTCTCATAGAGGAGGACATCCCCGACCCCCTAGTACCTCTTATGTTCTTGATTTGACCTCTACTCCTCGTCTTACAGCCTATCAACTAAATACTCCTAATGTAGAGCAGATTATGGCTATGGCTGTTAGACTAGCCCATGAAGGTGCCCTTCCTAGCCTTCAACTCCATGTGAGACATACTGAATATCTTGAGTTAATCATGAGTCATCATCTCCCCCAAGCTTGCCTCTCCTCATATGATACCATCTGCTTGCTGATAACCCAGTTTGTCCACCCGGCTCTTGTCCACCACCAGATGACACTCAGGCTCTGCACACAAGAAGTGAACAACCTCCAAGCCGCTTTAACAAGTCATTGGGATCAGTTTGTTGCCCATCAATAATGGGCCCACGCCTTATTCCCGCTTATCTCCGACAACCAGCAAGACAACATCTCTGCCCAAACCCGTAATCTTGCTGCTGTCAATCATATTCAAAACTCTATACCTGAGTATGTATTGGAGCAGTTAGAAGAGTTCCATGAAATGCAACAACCCTGGCAGACCCAGGTGGATTCAACCTTAGAGCTACAACGGTCTGATTTTGAACAACTAGTAAGCCAGCTAAATGAGTTCCGGGTATACACAAGTATGCAGATGCAGGAGCTATCTGCCTCACTATGGCAAGAAGGTGCAAGGCTACAAGACATCATAAACAGGGAAAGGGTTGCTTCTAAAACCATCATTCAAGACTTAAAAGCACAAATTGAAGAATTATCCAAGGCTGCCGCGGCTGCCCCTCCAACTCCCCCTCCTGATGAGTTGGACAGCCGAGAACAACAATTGTGGGATGCCATCAAGGAGTTACGCATGACAACTTGTAGTCAAGGACCCCCTCCGCCGCTGCCACAACCTGATCCTCAAGTTGCCACGTTAACTGCCTGCGTAGAGGAACTGAAGCATGAGCTTGCTGAATTGCGGGCTTCCTAGGCTACTGTCATGGCTTCTCACAAGGCATCCTTGGCTGAAGGATGTTGTCCAGACAAAATGGACAATCTTGTATCCATTGCGCTAATGAGTTGGTTGCCATGGCTAATGAAGTGGATAGCCTCAAGGACGCTCACTCCAACCTAGACAAGGACTTTCAGGAGCTGAATGAGTTGATTGACTCAGTAAATGACCGTTTTTCTTCCTGTTTTTTCTGTTGGCCCCGCTTTGACCTCCCATATTGCTGAGTTATCTACTGTGGTTGCAAATCAGGGATGACGTCTTGACACTTTAGATATAAACATCTCAGCCACAGCAAATGAAGGTGTTACAATTGTGAGGCCCTAGACATCCTTGAAGGGAGTGTTTGCCAGTTATGGACCCTCCAGCCTCCTGCTGAGTCAGAAGCCGACTCCTCCCCATGCATCAATATGGTAGATAGTAATAATAATACTGGGCCAATTCCTGAGGCCAACTACAAACCCACCTTCAAACAGGTGTTTGATCCTAAGACCTCTACTATAGCCGCGTTCCTTACCATATATGAAACTGCAATTAGAAGAGCCTCTGATGAGGTAAAAAAGAGCACATTCTGACTTGCCTCCATCCTACCTGTCAGGAAGTAGTTGTTCCTGAACTTCTGTCTATTACGTCCTGGGAGGATATGAAACAACTGCTAACTGACAAGTTTGGAGGAGACCTCAGTCTAGAAGTCAATAAAGATGCCGTTATGCATATAGCCTTTGAACCAAAAGAAACGTTGGCTGAGTTTGCCAATAGATTCTGTATGGAGGGTCAACAACTAATCACTAGCAAGCAACTGACTGCTCACAAAGCCTATACTGCATGCGCCCAAACCCTCAAAGTCAATCAGCTCCTTTGTCTTCACTTCAAAGCTCACAAAGCTATGCTTACTTCCATGAAGAGTATTAAGACTCTCCTACAGGATATGCACCTCACACACTCTGGGACGGTAGTTAGAGAAAGCCAAGCTGCTTTTTCCTCTGGGTCATCTTCCCAGGCCCCGCGCATTTTGGCTATGGATTCCCAAAACCAGCCCAAACGCCAAGGATGTCATAACTGCAGTGTGGTTGGGCACCATTCTCGCATATGAACCAACTCTAAGGTTGAGGGAGCTGATTCCAGGTCACACACGGGAAAGGTGACGTCAACCTAGAGGCGGAGATGCACTTGGTTGACTTGAATCCTCAGTCTTCCCCCCTTCATCTGTTGTGTTTTGGGGTCTGCAGATCAACCGCCTCCCATTCTACATCTATTTCATGATATCTCTGATGAATCAGACGCTAGTGAATATGAAGCAGAAGACCAGGAGGCCTATGGTGTAAAGTCTCTCCCCCCTTTAGCTGTTGACAGAGTGGTCTTCCCATGGTGGTCCAAAAAATTCCCGCAAGTCCCGCCCAAGCCCCTAAGGGTGTTGGAGGACTTGGCACACACAGTGGATGAGAGGTTTGTAACAGCCTACCCTGTTGCTCCTGCTCCCTGGTTGGTACCCTCCTGGGATGAGTCCCTGTGTGAGTTAGACTACCTCTTGGCTTGGGCCCGCCCCACTTAGCAGCTTTTAAGTTGGCAAAAGTCCCCCCAAATCCCCAAGGAACTTTGGATGTAGAAGTGCCTCGGCAGGATGATAAGTTGAGCGGACCAATCCCCTCCAACTCATCCTGCCCTGGTGCAGGGAAATCCAAAATTCCCTCCAGCCCCCCTGGCCCAGCAGAGAAAATCTTTGCTCCGAGCCAATCACATCCCACCCCCTATTCTTGCCACCTCTGTGGCCCAGCCCCAACAATTTAAGGCAAGCTGGCCCGCTTTGGGGCCTTGCTTGTCTATTTTCTCATTTGAATAAACTTTGGTTTTGCCTAAGTTGGGCTTCAAATAAGACCGCGCCCTGCATCCCTGCTCGCGTGCTCACAGCTGCCAGTGTGCCCACTCCCGCGAGCCCTCCTGCATGCCCACCACGCTCCTGCACCTCTGCCCGCACACTCCAACCCACCCCGTGCGCTCCTTCTGCACACCCGGTCCTGCAGCGCGTACCCGCTTGTACTCGCGCTCCTGTCTGTGCACCCTGCACTTGCCAGCACAACTTGCACCCAACAGCGCGACCTGCACCCACCCCGCGCAACCCCCTGTGCGTCCTGTACCCCAAGGCACCCCCTCTGACCCGTTTCTGGCCCTCCCCATCTCAGGCAAACCCATCAGTTCCCCCAAATTCGTCAGGGAATCCGAAAATGCTGCTCCCTGTTACACGTTCACTGATTCTCTCGCTGGCCCCTGCCCTGCTTCTATTGTGGACAGCTTCCCCAGCTCTCTGGTCACAGTTAGCCTTCTCTGTCCACCAGGTGGCAGAGCGTCCCTCAAGCATCTTGTTGCTCCTGAACAACCTCCCTGGAGTGACAAAGAGCCTCCTGTCTTCTGGGGGGTTGCTAGTTAGAGGACTTACCCACGACGGCGCTGATTGGGACAAGGAAACTGCTCTAGTCACTCTGCAGCCCAACAATGCCCTCAGTCTGACCACCTTGCCCTCCCCAATCATCTCGCTTCCTTGTCCTGAGGGATCCCTGACACCCCTCACCCTTTGGTGTTGCGTTCTCCCTGGATCTTTGGAGGCCTGGCCCTCATGGCCTTAGATCTTTACCTCCCGTCCCTCTTGCCCCTTTTGTCCTTCTGGACCCCCATCCGAGCGGCCATCCCAGCCTTGTACTGGATGGCATCCTGGTGGTTGGCACCCCCAGGATGGGAGCCGGACTTAGTAAGCTTAGCTCCCCTCTCTCACATATGGCTACTCTGTCTTGGCTGTCCCTGAGACTATCGTGGTCCCCTACAAGTTACGCTCTGGTAAAACAACTACTACCACCATCCTTCCCTTGAAGCTAAAAAAGTAGTTGCTTGTCCATACCTCACATAAGCCGCTAGGGCCCCTGTTCTTGTATAGTTGTCAGAAAAAGCCGCTGAAATAGCTGACACTGTCTTTCAAAACGTCACTACTGCTCTTCCCTTACAAACGGTTTATAAGGAATTCCCTGGCTTAAGGTTTATGATCAAAAAATGGGATAAATAATTGGCTGAAGTGCAAGATTTTTTAACAGTCCTTCCCCCCTTTGAGCATACCACAACTCAAATAGAAATATCCATGCAGAAGGTTAAGATCAAAGCTGTCCTAGATACAGGATCCCCCGTTAATGCCGTCTTGTCTAAACTAGTCAAGAAGCTCAAATTGGCTCCAGACCTTAACTATCACCAGACTTACGGGACAGCTGGCTTATCCATGACCAGAGCCCTTGGTGCTTACTCCACCCTGACCATGAGATTTGTTAAGCTTCTTTTAGCTGCTCCTGTCATGGTACTTAAGAACAACAGCTATTATTTGCTAATTGGGACCCAGTTCTTACGTGAGTACAATGGTATCATTATCCTGAAGGAGGGATACCTCTCTATCCTTGATTATGAGATCCCGCTTATCTTTGAGGAGCCTGATAGACTTCCTGGGAAACGCCTAAAAACCTGCTTGTTAGAATATCCCTCTGTCATCTTCACTCTGAAGTATCACATTCATTCCTCCAACATGAAGTGTCCCCCTTCTTCTTGTGACGCTTCTGAAGGTGTCCTCCTTTTAGCCACAACAGCTGTTACAATCCCTCTGGGCTCCCAAGTTATAATGGATTCTCAAATCTCCTATGAGTTGCCCAAACGCACCTTCCTGGAGTTGTACTCTCCATCCTCATTAGGCCGTTCAGAACCTTATCTATGCCCTGCATCCTTGATGTATCCCACAAGAAACCAATCCAATTGCTGTTGGCTAACTTAACTCCCCTACCTATCACTGTATCTAGAGAACAGGTAGTTGGTCATGGACGCCTCCTTAATGCCGCTAATGTATTGTCACTGCATCCCTTTGGTACCTTTAATGATTTCAACTTGCCCAAAGACAACCCTCTCATGTTATCTCTCTTCACCACTGAAGACTTCCCCCAGCTCTCTCCTGTGCAAAAAAAGGAAGTACTGGCTCTTTTAGATCAGTTCTCAGATATTTTTGCTAAAGACAACTCTGACTATGGGTTAGCTAAGGGTGTCATACATCAGATTGATACAGGTGATGCTCCCCCCTTACGCGCTAAACCATATTGCCGTAGTAGAGTTGAAGATGCTCAGGTCTCCAAAGAACTTAATAAATTGCTGGATGCTGGTCTTTTAGCCCCTTCTCAGAGTCTGTGGGCCTCTCCCTTGCTGATTCTTAAGAAAAAGGATGGTGGACACCACATTGTCATGGATTATTGTCGCCTAAACTCCCTGACCAAGAAGGACTCTTACCCCTTACCACACATTGATGATGCACTCAGGCGCCTTGGCGGGTCTAAGTTCTTCTCTGCTATGGACTTAGCCTCTGGATATTGGCAGGTTGATCTCTCCCCTGAAGACAGACAAAAGGCTGCTCTCATTACCTCAGAAGGATTGTTTGAGCCTACGCGCATGCCACAAGGACTTTGCAATGCTCCTGCTACTTTTCAAAGAGCAATGGATTCCATCCTCCGTGACCTCAAGCTTTCATGTGTCCTAGTCTATTTAGATGACATAACTGTCTTCAGTGCCACCTTCAATGACCACCTATCCCACCTCAAAGAAGTCTTCATCAAGATCCGAGAAGCAGGGCTTAAACTCAAGCCCTCTAAGTGTGCCTTCTTTAAAGAGCGCCTAGAGTTCCTGGGACACAAAGTTACTCAGACAGGCATCAGACCCATGCCAAAGAAAGTAGAGGCTATTGATAGAATGTTACCACCCACCAATTTGCGTGAAGTTCAAGTCTTCCTGGGAATGATGGGCTATTACCGACAGTTTATCCCTGACTTTGCAGATCTCAGTGAACCTCTGGTGCAGGTCCTACATAACGTTCCTTTTGAATGGACGCCCAGCCAACAACAGATTTTTGAGAGGTTAAAACAAAAACTCAAAGAGGCCCCCATCTTGGTATATCCTGACTATGAAAAGGAGTTTGTTGTGCACTCGCAAGGACTCGGCAAGGAGGGCACGACGGCGAAATCCCAACAGTAGGATTGAGGTCGTACTAAGCCAAACGGTTAGCAGAGAGGAAGCGAAAAGGGGACGTTTACCTTGTTGCTGCTATTACTGAACGTGTAGTAAATCAACTCCTCTAGAAGTGTCTAGGGAGGGCGCGCTGAAGTACGAGAGAACACACAAGAAAAGAAAGTATGTAGAACTTAGATTTTATTGAGGAGAAAAATAGGAACATATACTGGGAATGAATACCACAGAATACAGTGGGTTAACAGGATCACTTGCCACATGTACAAGTGGGAAGGGGATCCTGATGGTCAGGCGTGAATCCAGAAATTGATACCGCTCCTTTTATAGGAGGGGTATAATTTCGCATACCAAAGTCAAAAGATAAGGATTTCGAATCCTCCCAAAGATTCAAACCCAACTCAGGCAAAATTGAAACAGTCTGAATGTTGCCATTCACGACATTGCCCTCTCCTAGATTGGCCTGAGGGGGGATATACTTGCGTAGGAACTTAGCGTGGACACGAGCAAAGGGACGTCCACTGGACAAAAGTTTAACGGTATATTCAGAGCCTCTCTTGAAGGTGACCTCAAGGGGACCAATCCAGAGGGAATCAAGTTTATGAGCTCGGCCGCCAGTTCGATGTTGATAGTAAAGTACATGGTCACCTATTTGGAACTCAGGAAGGGGGGCCCTATTGGCATTGTCGGGAGTGAGTTCTAACACCTTAGTTTTGTAAGCAGTAGTATAGGCGGTGGCTTGGATATCAATGATTTGATTGACTAAAGTCTTGATATGCAACTCAGGATCCTCAGAGGAGTCAGCTTCGATCAATGGAGTCCCTAACAGAGAAGGGGTAGTGGCCTCTTGGCCATACAACATTGCAAAAGGCGAAAATCTTGTGACACGGTGTCTGCTGAGGCGATAGGCAAAGAGAGCTGCTGGCAAATACAGATCCCAGTTAGCGGCATCAGAGTAGGCTAATTTTCTCATGATAGATACCAGGGAGGAATTGGCTCTCTCTACCATTCCATTAGTTGAGGGGTTATAAGGAGCAGAGAAAGACTGGTGTGATCCTAGCGCTTCTACTACAGCTGTGACTAGCCAAGCATTGAAATTGGAGCCATTATCGGAAAGCAGGACTTGGGGACATCCATGTCGATATAAGATATCTTGGAGAAGGAAAGCAGCTGTTGTCTTTGCAGTTATGTCCTTAGTCGGCCTGGCCTCAACCCATTTACTGAAGTGGTCCACAGCCAACAAGATAAATCTGCAGCCGGAGCGAGATCGAGGTAGAGGGCCAACTGCATCTATGCTGACGGTGTGGAAGGCATGCTGCGGGGGAACTAGTTTGAATTCATGAGCAATGGCGCGGGGGCGTTGGAGCTGACAATCATGGCAACTCGCGAGTACATCGGGAATTAGTAAGCGTAGGTTTTCCCAATAGTAGTGCTTCTGTAGCCAGTCATAAGTTTTAGACATACCACCATGGCCAGTTTCTTTGTGAGCCTGAAGGACCAGCGAGAGGCGAAGACTAGGGCGGATATATGGTAAGTATTGGTGGTTGACTTTCTTGAATAATTGGTGGTCGCGGACCAAGGTGTCCTGAGATAGCTTCTGTAAGGCTAAACGTACTTCCTCAGTTTCACCATCCCAAGCAGAAGGATAGCCGATTAGTTCATATAGTCAATCAGCTTCTGCGGGGTGGAGAGCTAAGATGGGCATACAAGATAGTCCATCCGCGTTTTGATGTTGGATTCCAGGACGATGGATCACTGTGAAGTTATAACCTTGCAAGCGGAGGGCCCATCTGGCCAGACGCCCTTCTGGTTCCTTCAACTGTTGTAGCCATTTGAGGGACGCATGATCAGTAACTACTGTGAAGTGAGTGCCATATATGTAATGTTGGAATTACTTGACTGCATACAGGACGGCCAGACACTCTTTTTCAGTAACGCTGTAGTTCTTCTCATGTTTGTTCAAGACCCGGGAGGTGTATGCCACAGGGTGATCAACACCCTCATCATCTAACTGGGCAAGGATGGCTCCAATCGCCAAGTCACTTGCGTCAGTATAAAGGATGAACTCCTTGTCGTAGTCGGGGTACACCAAGATGGGGGCCTCTTTGAGTTTCTGCTTTAATCTTTCGAAGGCCTGTTGCTGGCTGGACGTCCATTCAAAAGGAACATTACGCAGGAGCTGCACTAGGGGTTCACTAAGATCAGCAAAGTCAGGAATGAACTGTCGGTAGTAGCCCATCATTCCCAGGAAAACTTGAACTTCTTGTAAATTAGTTGGTGGTAACATCTTATTGATAGCTTCTACTTTCTTTGACATGGGTCTAATGCCTGTCTGGGTAACTTCGTGTCCTAAGAACTCTAGGCGCTCTTTAAAGAAGGCACACTTGGAGGGCTTGAGCTTAAGTCCTGCTTCTCGGATCTTGATGAAGACTTCCTTGAGGTGAGAAAGATGGTCAGTGAAGGTGGCACTGAAGACGGTTATGTCATCCAAATAGACCAGGACACATGAAAGCTTGAGATCACGGAGGATGGAGTCCATAGTCCTTTGAAAGGTAGCGGGGGCATTACAAAGTCCCTGAGGCATGCAGGTAGGTTCAAACAATCCGTCTGAGGTGATGAGGGCAGCTTTCTGTCTATCTTCAGGAGAAAGATCGACTTGCCAGTACCCAGAGGCTAGATCCATAGCAGAGAAAAACTTAGACCCGCCAAGACGCCTGAGTGCATCATCAATGCGTGGCAAGGGATAAGAGTCCTTCTTGGTCAGGGAGTTCAGGCGTCGGTAATCCATGACAATGCGGTGTCCACCATCTTTTTTCTTGAGAATCAGCAAGGGAGACGCCCATGGACTCTGAGATGGAGCTAGAAGTCCAGCATCCAGTAATTGCTTGAGTTCCTTGGAGACCTGAGCGTCTTCCACTCTACTACGGCAATATGGCTTAGCGCGGAAGGGAGGGGCATCACCTGTATCTATCTGATGTATGACACCCTTGGCTAGACCATAATTGGTGCTATCCTTAGCAAAGATATCCGAGAACTGATCTAGAAGAGCCAGTACCTCTTTTTGTTGTACAGGAGAGAGCTGTGGGAAGTCCTCCGCAGTGAACAGGGACAACACGTGAGGTTCATCTTCAGGCAGGTTAAAATCATCAAATGTACCAAAGGGGTGTAGTGACTGTACATCAGCGGCATTGAGGAGGCGTCCGTGACCAACGACTTGTCCTCTAGACACCGTAATGGGTTGGGGAGTTAGATTAACCAACAGCAGATGGATAGGTTCTTTATGGGAAACGTCCAGGATGCCTGGACACAGAAGAGGCTCCAAACGGCCTAAGGAGGACGGAGAGTACAACTCTAGGAAGGTGCGCTCAGGCAGCTCATAGGAGATTTGAGAGTCTATTATAACTTGTGAACCAGGAGGGATAGTGACGGCAGATGTGGCCAGGAGAGGTACTCCTTCCGAAGCGTCACAAGAAGAAGGGGGACACTTCATGTTAGAGGAATGGGTGCGGTATTTCAGGGTGAAGATACCAGATGGATATTCTAACAAGCAGGTCTTTAGGCGTTTCCCAGGAAGTTTATCAGGTTCCTCAAATATAAGCGGGATCTCATAACCAAGAATAGAAAGGAATCCTTCTTTCAAAAGATGATGCCATTGTACTCACGTAGAAACTGGGTCCCAATTAACAGGTCGTAGCTGTTGTTCTCGAGCACCACAGCAGGGGCAGCTAAGAGGAGTTTGCCAAATCTCATAGGCAGAGCAGAATACGCACCAAGGGCTCTGGTCATGGATAGGCCAGCTGTACCATAAGTCTGGTGATAGTTGAGGTCTGGAGCCAATTTGAGCTTCTTGACAAGTTTAGACAAAACAACGTTGACAGGGGACCCTGTATCTAAGACAGCTTTGATCTTGACCTTCTGTACGGATATTTCTATTTGAGTCGTGGTACGTCCAAACGGAGGAAGGACTGTTAAGACATCTTGCGCTTCAGCCAATTCCTTATCCCACTTCTTGATCATACACCTTAAGCCAGGGAATTCTTTATAGACTGTTTGCAGAGGGAGAGCAATAGAGACATTCTGAAAGACAGCATCAGCTATTTCAGCTGCTTCTTCTGACGACTCCACCAGGACAGGGGCTCTAGCAGCTTGTGTAAGGTATGGACGAGCAACTACCTCTTTAGCTTCTCGGGAAGGCTTGGTGGTGGTAGTTGCCTTACCAGAGCGCAACTTGTAGGGGACTGTGATGGTCTCAGGTACCGCTAAGACTGAATAGCCATAGGCGTCCTGATCATCTGCATTGTCGTCACTGGCCCCAGATTCATCAGAGATATCGTGGAATAGGTGTAGAATGGGAGGACGTAGGGCTGCAGATCCTGATAACACAACAGACGGAGGGGGGGGGAGACTGAGGATTTGAGTCAACCAAGAGCATCTCCGCCTCTAGGTTGACGTCCCTTTTCCCGTGTGTGACCTGGGATCAGCTCCCTCAACCTTAGGGTTAGTGCACACGCGGGAATGATGTCCAACCACGCCGCAGTTATGACATCCTTGGCGTTTAGGCTGGTTTTGAGCATCCATAGTCAAGATGTGCGGGGCCCGCGAAGATGACCCAGAGGAGGAAGCAGTCTTGCTCTCTCTAACTACTGTCCCAGAGTGTGTAAGATGCATATCCTGCAGGAGGGTCTTGATGCTCTTCATGGAAGTAAGCATGGCTTTATGAGCTTTGAAGTGGAGACAGAGGAGCTGGTTGACTTTTAGGGCTTTGGCGCATGCAGTATAAGCTTTGTGGGTGGTCAGTTGCCTGCTAGTGATTAACTGTTGACCCTCCATATAGAATCTATCAGCAAACTTGGCCAACAGTTCTTTTGGTTTAAAGGCTATATGCATAAAGGCATCTTTCTTGACTTCTAGGCTAAGGTCTCCTCCAAACTCGTCAGTTAGCAGTTGCTTCATGTCTTCCCAGGACGTAATAGACGGAAGTTCAGGAACAACTACTTCTTGACAGGTAGGGTGGAAGCAGGTCAGGATGTGCTCTTTTTTCACCTCATCAGAGGCTCTCCTCATAGCAGTCTCATATATAGTCAGGAATGCTGCTATAGTAGAGGTTTTAGGATCAAACACCTGTTTAAAGGTGGGTTTGAAGTGGGCCTCAGGAATTGGGCCAGTATTATTGTTGCTATCTACCATATTGATACGGGGGGATGAGTCGGGTTCTGACTCGACAGGAGGCTGGAGGGTCCATAACTGGCAAACGCTTCCCTCAAGGATGTCCAGAGCCTCACGATTACGAACACCTTCATTTGTTGCGGTCGAGATGTTTGAGCTTAAAGTGTCAAGACGTCGTCCTTGGTTGGTGACTACGGTGGATAGCTCAGCGATACGGGAGGTCAAGGTGGGGGCCAACTGATAGACAGGGACGAGAACCAGTCATTTACTGAGTCAATCAACTCATTCAGCTCCTGGAAGTCCCTGTCTAGGTTGGACGTGAGCATCCTTGAGGTTATCCACTTTGTTAGCCATGGCAATTAGCTCATCAGCGCAATGGATTCGAGATTGTCCATTAGTGCCAGGACAACACCCGTCAGTCAAGGATGCCTCAGAGGAAGCCACAATAGGAGCTATGGAAGCCCGCAGTTCAGCAAGCTCAAGCTGCAATTCCTCTACACGGGCAGTTAACGTGGCTACTCGAGGGTCTGGTTGTGGCGGAGGAGGAGGAGGAGGTCCTTGACTACGAGTTGTCATACGTAATTCCTCAATAGCATCCCACAATTGTTGCTCTCGGCTGTCTAACCCGTCAGGAGGGGGAGTTGGAGGGGCAGCTGTGCAGCCTTGGATAATGCTTCAATTTGTGCTTTTAGATCTTGAATGATGGCGTTAGAAGCTGCCCTTTCTCTGTTCATAGTGTCTTGTAGTCTAGCGCCTTCTTGCCATAACGCAGCAGACAACTCTTGTACTTGCATGCTTGTGTATACTCGGAACTCATTTAGCTGGCTGACTAATTGTTTGAAGTCAGACCTTTGTAGCTCTAAAGTCGAATCCACCTGGGCCTGCCAGGGTCTTTGCATCTCATGGGACTCTTCTAGCCGCTCCCGTACATACTCAGGTATAGATGCTCGAATATGATTGACGGCGGCAAGAAGACAAGTGTGAGAGGATGTGGTATCTCTTTGGTTATCAGAGATAAGCGAAAATAAAGTATGAGCCCATTGTTGGTAGGCATTAAACTGATCCCAATGGTTTGTCAAAGCGGCCTGAAGGTTATTCACTTCCTGTGTACAAAGCCCAAGAGTCATCTGATGGTGGACAAGAGCAGGGTGGACAAACTGGGTTATAAGCAAACAGACGGTGTCATATGATGAGAGGCGAACTGGGGGGGAGATGATGACTCATGATTAACTCAAGATATTCAGTATGTCCCACATGAAGCTGAAGGCTGGGAAGGGCTCCTTCACGGGCTAGTCTAACAGCCATAGCCATGATCTGCTCTACATTAGGAGTATTTAGTTGAAAGGCCGTAAAATGAGGAGTAGAGGTCAGATCAAGTACGTACGACGGTAGTAGGGGGGTCGGAGATGTCCTCCTCTAGGGGAGGGCTGGTCACTTCAGGCGAGTTGGATTCACGAGGTGACATAGGCGGGAGGGGCGAGGGACCAGCAAAAGTAGTATTGAACGGGGTAACCGAGGGGCTTGCAGCCCCTGTAGTGAGCACCATTTTTGTCGTGCACTCGCAAGGACTCGGCAAGGAGGGCACGGCGGCGAAATCCCAACAGTAGGATTGAGGTCGTACTAAGCCAAACGGTTAGCAGAGAGGAAGCAAGAAGGGGACGTTTACCTTGTCGCTGCTATTACTGGATGTGTAATAAATCAACTCCTCTAGAAGCGTCTAGGGAGGGCGCGCTGAAGTACGAGAGAACACACAAGAAAAGAAAGTATGTAGAACTTAGATTTTATTGAGGAGAAAAATAGGAATATATACTTGGGAATGAATACCACAGAATACAGTGGGTTAAC